>CM050447.1:126620064-126662564 GCA_027563935.2 Costus lasius
ACAATAATTCTCATTATCACGATCAGTGAGGGGTATCTAGCAACACATCACTGTCTCCCGATATAAAGGAAAGAGTCTTCCAAGACTACACCCAAACCATAGCACAAGTGTGAATCAATTCACAAGGCATGCATATTTCCTTTGCCACTGGATGTTCTTATTGGACAAGCCTGTCAAGCTTGTAACTCCAATATGATGTGCATGATTAGATCAGATGAACACAGTCACCTGGGTATGGCCATACACTTTCTCAATCATCTCATCCAGGGGGCCCCTTTAGAACATCACACTCCTTAAACAAGGAGACGGCAATCCTATGTCTATCACTAGTGCCCTAACCTGATTCAAGCTCACCATCCAAGATAGTCTATAATCATTATGTTTCAAATGATATTGAACTACCTCAAAACAATGGCAATCATCATTTAGATAACACAAGTGATCTCAAGTCAGAGGAAATGTGCCACTTGTCACATTCAAGGAATATTCACATTGTGACAAACAATTGAACATCCTAGTAGGGTCTGTCCAGTACATCCAATGTACCCATGAGTCTACATCTTATTCCATGCTCGAAGCATCCTATAAGATTAGAACACATATTAGTCTTGACCATATTAAGGCTGTCTCATGTTCACCAAGATATATCGACTAAGGACATAATTGCATGTCAGCCCAGCTGAACAGCTTTGAGACATTATTCAGAAGAACATATATTGCAGCAGACAATGTAACTAACTGAATAACAACCATGCCTTTATAAACATAACAGTTTTTTACATGATACTGATACATTCCCATAGGCCTCAAACATTAGCCTTAAGGGCATACCCCAACAATCTCCCACTTGCACTTAATCTAATGGTTGAGAAATCTCAAACCCATATTATTACAGTGCTTCTCATGCTTCTGCTGCGCCAGAGGCTTGGTAAGCGGGTCAGCCAAATTGTCATCTGTATGAACCTTGCAGATTTTGATCTCGCCACGATCTATGATCTCCCTGATCAAATGAAACCGTCTCTGTATGTGCTTGGACTTCTGGTGCGACCGTGGTTCCTTTGCTTGTGCAATTGCTCCAGTGTTATCACAGAAGATAACCAAAGGATCTGCACTCGAAGGAACGACACCAAGTTCTCTCACGAACTTACGAATCCACACTGCCTCCTTGGATGCTTCCGAGGCTGCAACATACTCGGCTTCTGTTGTGGAATCAGCAACAGTTGACTGTTTGAAACTCTTCCACACCACTGCACCTCCATTCAAGCTAAAAACATAGCCTGATTGCGATCGGAAATCATCCTGGTCAGACTGGAACGAAGCGTCAGTATATCCTTCAATACTGAGTTCTTCCTGACCACCATATATCAAGAACATATCTTTGGTCCTCCGCAGATATTTTAAAATATTCTTGACTGCAATCCAGTGCGCCATACCTGGATTACCTTGGAAACGACTAGTCACGCTTAACCCGTAAGCGACGTCTGGGCGAGTACACAACATCGCATACATAATGGAACCAATAGCCGAAGCATAAGGCGTATTGTCCATTTCATCTTTCTCAGTCTGTGTTTGTGGACACTGACTCTTCGAAAGATTCAGACCATGTCTGACTGGAAGATATCCTCGTTTAGAATTCTCTAAATGAAATCTCTCCAGGACCTTATCGATGTAAGTACTCTGGCACAGCCCGAGAAGCCTCTTAGATCTATCCCTGTAGATCTTCACACCTAATACATAGGCTGCTTCTCCTAAATCTTTCATCTGGAAACATTTCCTCAGCCATGCTTTAACAGCATGCATTTCAGGAATGTCATTTCCAATGATCAAGATGTCATCGACGTAGAGGACTAGAAAAGTAATTACGCTCCCACTAAACCTCTTATATACACACGGGTCATCCTCGTTCTTGATGAAACCAAATTCGGTGACTGATTCATCAAAACGAATATTCCAGCTTCTAGATGCTTGCTTAAGTCCATAAATAGACTTCTTTAACTTGCATATCTTATGACGATCTGCTGGATTAGTGAAACCCTCTGGTTGTGTCATGTACACATCCTCATCCAGATTTCCATTAAGGAAAGCTGTTTTCACATCCATCTGCCAGATCTCATAATCATAGTATGCAGCTATCGCGAAAAGAATCCGAATAGACTTAAACATGGCTACAGGTGAGAAAGTTTCATCATAATCTATCCCGTAGATTTGTTTGAAACCTTTCGCAACTAGCCTGCCTTTATAGGTAACTACGTTACCATCCATGTCAATCTTCTTCTTGAAGATCCATTTACAGCCTATAGGGATAACTCCCGGAGGCGGATCAACCAAATCCCAAACTTGGTTATCTGACATGGAGTCCATCTTGGCGCGCATAGCTTCAAGCCATCTCGCTGACTCCGGTCCACTGACCGCATCCGCATAAGTGAGGGGTTCATCATGATCAATGATGTAGACTCCGTCATAGCGCTCAGGCTGTCGACGGATCCTTCCCGATCTTCGCGGTTCCCGTGATATCTGAGCCTCAGGTTGTTCAATAACCTGTTCTACCGGCTCAGGCTCATCCAACTCTGCTTGGTCACTTTGTCCTTCTTCTGGATTCTCATCCAGCTTTATTTCTCTCCCACTGGCCTCTTGCAGAAGAAACTCCTTCTCAAGAAATATGGCCGTCCGAGCAACAAAAACCTTGTTCTCCTTGGGATCGTAGAAATAATAACCCTTAGTTTCCTTAGGGTAACCGACAAAGATACATTTGTCAGATCTGCTCTCTAGTTTCCCAGAGGCGAGCCTTTTGACATAAGCCTCGCAGCCCCAGATCCTGATAAATGTCAAGCTCGGCTGTTTCCCATACCATAACTCATATGGAGTCTTAGAAACTGCCTTGGATGGCACTCGGTTTAGTACCTTTGCAGCTGTTTCCAGCGCAAAACCCCAAAAGGAGTATGGAAGAGTAGCCTGACTCATCATAGAACGAACCATATCAAGTAACGTTCTATTTCTCCTCTCGGACACACCATTCCATTGCGGTGTTCCTGGCGGAGTGAGCTGTGAGATAATCCCACACTCCTTCAGATAGTCAGTAAACGTATGACTCAAGTATTCACCACCTCGATCTGAGCGAAGTACCTTGATATTTCGGCCTAGCTGATTTTGTACTTCATTCTTGAACTCTTTGAACTTGTCAAAAGATTCACTCTTATGTCTCATCAGATAGACATAGCCATACCTACTGAAATCATCAGTAAAGGTAATGAAGTACTGATAGCCACCTCTGGCATGTTTACTAAATGGCCCACACACATCACTGTGTATAAGGTCAAGTAAACCTGAAGCCCTTTGACCTTTATGAGGAAAAGGTGACTTCGTCATTTTACCCATCAAACAAGCCTTGCATGTATCAATCTCCTTATAGGAGAATGATCCCAGCAGTCCATTATCATGCAACCGCTTAATGCGTTTCTCGTTAATATGGCCTAAACGACTATGCCATAACAAGGTGCTGTCATCAGCATACTTGGCTTTCTTAATATCAATTTGCTGTATCGAACATTCCATGTCCAACATGAATAACCCATTGCTAATTGAACCAGTTGCATAAACAATATTATCTAAAGATAAAACACACTTTGAAATATTGCATTCAAAGGAAAATCCCTTCCTGACAAGAGCAGGAATGGAGATAATATTTTTAGTAATACTGGGAACAAAATAACAATTGTCTAGTTCCAATACAATGCCAGATGGTAAAGAAATGAAGTAGTCTCCTACAGCAACAGCAGCAACCCGTGCTCCGTTTCCAACGCGTAGGTCCACCTCATGCTGTCCCACCTGCCTTCTTCTCTTGAGTTCCTGTACATTTGAACAAATGTGAACTCCACATGCAGTGTCCAACACCCATGATATAGAAGAAGAAAACATGACCTCAGTCACGAATATACCTGAGCCAGAAGCGATGCTTCCCCTCTTATCTCCTTGGAGCGCTTTACAGTCCTTTTTCCAGTGACCCAGCTGGCCACAGTGGAAACACCTGTATTCCTTGGACCGCTTCACCTTTTGCTTCAGAGCCTTGCTGTAGCTCTTGATAGTGGCCTTGCCCTTCTTCCCCTTCTTCTTGTTCCTGGAAGGAACCATTAAGACAGAGGTCGAAGGCTTACCCTTCAGAGTCTCCTCAGTGGTCAAGAGCATATTCAGCAGCTCTGCCGGAGTACAATCGATTTTGTTCATATTAAAATTAATAATGAACGCGTCGAATGAAGGCGGGAGAGACTGCAGAATAATGTCCACAGCAAGCTCCTGGTTGATGGTATGCCCCAGTTTCTCTAGAGCCTCCTTGTGCCCAATCATCTTGAGCACGTGAGCTCCCACTGGGCTCCCTTCAGCCAGTTTGCTCTGAAAGAAGAGCTTCGTCAAATTGTAGCGCTCAGTCCTTGCCTGTGCAGCATACAGCATCTTGAGGTTCGCTATAATCTCTATAGCCGACATGTCCTCATGCTGACGCTGCAGCGGTGGCGTCATAGACGCTAGCATCAGGCAAGCGACATCAATGCTATCATTGACGTGCTTTTCATAGGCTTCCCGAACCGCCCTTGCGGCGTTCGGAGCGGGCTGCGGCGGTATCGCCGTCTCGAGGACATACAGTTTCCTCTCTGCCTTAAGAACGATCTTAAGGTGTCCAAACCAGTCAGAGAAGTTCGGCCCAGCAAACTTCTCCCTTTCCAGTAGGGATCGCACATTGAAGTTCATGGTGTTCGTTGCTGCTGGTATCTACAACAATGCAAGAACAGCAAGGTCAGTATCAATGTATAAGAATCAATCAGGACTTAAGAAAGATTCTTTTTCTCACTATTTTATCTGGCTGAAAAATCCAGCAAAACAGCCCGAAAGAGTAGAACTCTTTTAGTGAGATGGGATCCAGATTTCATACTTGGTCTCCGCGTCCCGCTCAGGCGAGATAAGATGCACAGAGAGTACAAGCACTAATCTCTGGTAGGCTGTCCCAGCCAATCACCAACCCGTGCGATTCCCCTTCATCTGGGCAATCCAGCAGACTGTGCCAACTGAGTTGGTACAACACAGTCTCTGACCCCACAGATGGCTGCCTCCATGTGCTACCATATGCGCCACATATGTAGCCTACACGGTCAAGCTGACCCGACCTACTCCCTGGACCACCATGTGCTATGCTGAGCAACGAGAAGGGATAAATCCCTACTCTGTAACACACAGGTGTAGTCCCGCACCGTCTGAAGATAGATGGACGTGCCCACTGAGTGGGTACAACACGGCTCCAACGATAATCAGAACAGTGAGGTTTCGCGTCAGAAGGCTTACGAGCTTGATATTTGATCGTTGGATTTTAACGGTCTTTTATCTTCTTCACTATCATGCAATTCCTATGGTGATAGCAGAAGATAAACTAATCATGCAATTCTAATATTTAAACAATAAAAGAAAGCATGAATCTTATGTGGTAAAAGCCCATAGCCCTAGTGAGACCTTAACTTAAATTAAGTCTTCACTTGCTCTTCATGGGTCTTTAGCTGCTCATCTGGCCCAAACCAGGGCCCAAGCGCCATCTGCAGCATAGGTGCGCCCACCAGGAATATGCGCCTGGTCCTAGGGTCGATCCCTAGACCTCCCACCTGGTCCAGCCACTGCTGCATGCGCCTCTGCCAAGTGTGCTCTATGCTCTTGTCTAATTAAATTACAAATTTAACTATCTAGACAAGATTGACACGCAGGTCAATTTCACATTATAAATTAATTAAACTGTGATTCGCAGATCACAAAAATAAAAATTAATTTACAATTAACTCCCAGGCACGCAGGCCCCAGCACAGCACACATTAATAACGGGCAGCCCACATAAGAAGAAATAAACAAGCATATGCTACAACCAACATGTGATCCACTCATGAAAAATTAAATTTCGAAAACCCCTTGGGATCAATTTTAATTTTCCTTATTCGCCCTACTACCTTACAATGGTCCATTACTAGGGATCCACTCATCAGACCCAGTCAGATCCACTGCCCTTTCATGCACCAAGTCCTAACTGACTTGAGTCGACCATAAGGTCAACTATGCATGCGCCAGGGCTGAACAACCACAATGAGGTCTGGCAAGCGGGTGTGACCCCGGGCCTAACTCATGTGTGTTCATTAGTTGTCTCAATCAGACATCGCTACACACCTGTCTGCAGTCGACCTATAGCCACCTGAGGCTTGCGCCAAGGTGCTATCTGGTCGACCCATTCAGGCTGTCAGATAGTCTGATCAGACTGGTTGGATCTTGACTAGACTGAGATTTCAACCCTAATAACCCATCTAAGGGTTTACAGTAGGTGCCTTAGATCTAAGGTTATACGCGCATGTGATATAAGTTTTTGAGAAAAACATACAAAAACAAGCGCCAAGAACATGCGCCAAGGTCTGAATGTAACATGATATATTTTTCGCATGGAACATCTAATATGCGCATGTTATAGATCTAAGCATACTTATACATGGATCACAAAGTTTTAAGCAATCATAGAAACATGCAAACTTGGCTCTGATACCAATTGAAAGAACCCCTAAATAAGGGGGGCGAAACCCTAGATAGGCGCATGTAATTTTTAAAGCAACGGAAGGAGGGTTTCTAGGACCTTTGATGCATGTATTATTATCAACTTAAAAACCGATTGCACAAGAGATAAAATCATACCATTGCCATCGGTTTGATGGTGTCTTAGAATCAAAGACGCAAGTGCCTCTTCTCCTTAGATGACGCACACAATGAGAAGGCGACTACTTCCTTGGCGACTTTGTGCTAGCAAATCTTCAAGGAGTCCTTCGTATGGGGAAATGAGAGAGAGCTTGCTTGTTTTTCTTCTCGACTCTTCAAGGCGTGAAGAATAATGATCAACACGAGAGGAGGCGACGAGAATAGAGAGAAGGCCACACGATATGCGCTCCACACAAGACATGGAGACGTGGTTGCTAAAAATAGCCAACCTCACTCTTTCATGCGATCATGTGTTCATGCATTTAACCAATCGCATTTTCCTCTCTTCTTTGAATTGAACCAAGCGCTCATCCATGAGCCGGTTCACTTAAGTTTGGTTCAATAACCAAATAAACCAAGCAATCAGTCCAGACCACAATAAACACTTAAGTTCTTGATCTGACCGTCAATCTCTCAATGCTCCTGATCTGACCGATCTAGCATCCAATCTCTCGAAAGCTTACCGATCTCAAGCCCGAATCAATCAAACATGATTAGACCAGATCTCACTTACAATCAGAGATTAAATCCCTTTAAACTGAACCCGAACAATTCAGTCCACACGATCTGACTTAAGTAAGCCATATCATCAAATTGTGCGACCCTGAGGGTTTCCTCTAAATGTCGGTAACGATAATTCTCATTATCACGATCAGTGAGGGGTATCTAGCAACACATCACTGTCTCCCGATATAAAGGAAAGAGTCTTCCAAGACTACACCCAAACCATAGCACAAGTGTGAATCAATTCACAAGGCATGCATATTTCCTTTGCCACTGGATGTTCTTATTGGACAAGCCTGTCAAGCTTGTAACTCCAATATGATGTGCATGATTAGATCAGATGAACACAGTCACCTGGGTATGGCCATACACTTTCTCAATCATCTCATCCAGGGGGCCCCTTTAGAACATCACACTCCTTAAACAAGGAGACGGCAATCCTATGTCTATCACTAGTGCCCTAACCTGATTCAAGCTCACCATCCAAGATAGTCTATAATCATTATGTTTCAAATGATATTGAACTACCTCAAAACAATGGCAATCATCATTTAGATAACACAAGTGATCTCAAGTCAGAGGAAATGTGCCACTTGTCACATTCAAGGAATATTCACATTGTGACAAACAATTGAACATCCTAGTAGGGTCTGTCCAGTACATCCAATGTACCCATGAGTCTACATCTTATTCCATGCTCGAAGCATCCTATAAGATTAGAACACATATTAGTCTTGACCATATCAAGGCTGTCTCATGTTCACCAAGATATATCGACTAAGGACATAATTGCATGTCAGCCCAGCTGAACAGCTTTGAGACATTATTCAGAAGAACATATATTGCAGCAGACAATGTAACTAACTGAATAACAACCATGCCTTTATAAACATAACAGTTTATTACATGATACTGATACATTCCCATAGGCCTCAAACATTAGCCTTAAGGGCATACCCCAACAACTACCTCCCCGTGTGTGACGACTTGGGTGTGCGGGGTACACACCCAGACCCCTCTACATACTCATAGAGGTTATGAGCAGGGAGAGACCCTCATTTTGGGGTGAGGCCTGAT
This sequence comes from Costus lasius, assembly GCA_027563935.2. Lineage (NCBI taxonomy): Eukaryota > Viridiplantae > Streptophyta > Magnoliopsida > Zingiberales > Costaceae > Costus > Costus lasius. The sequence goes on from CM050447.1 coordinate 126,628,408, forward strand.
GTAGAAGGGGGCAAAACCAATAATAAATGGATTAAGATGTTTTGCATGGACCATGGAGGAGCATGGGACACTTAGCAAAAATTATAGCCTTGTACAAGAGTGTACAAGCAAAGAAAAAAAAATGTGGCATGGGTGAGTCTCGAACCCATGACCTAGGAGAGTACTAATGCTTATGTTGAAGGGGATGGCCAACCCGAGCTTGGGTCATTCGCTGATAAGAATCATTGGCACATGCTCTTATATTCTTCATGCACTTCACTAATCTCAAAGCTTAATCGAATGGCTGAGATTGTAAGTGAAGTTTGGAGCGACTTGGATTAGGGGGCAGCCCTAATCGTGAGATATCATCCGAGAGTTGAGAGGTTGTTGCGGCTGCTCACTTGAGAGGCGATTTGGGGGCGATTTCTACCATCTCCGGCCATCTTGCTCGTTCTTCTTCCACCTTCAGCTCCGGCGAAGCTTGAAGGTCCTTTGAGAGAGCTCAAAGGGTGCGGCTTCTTCTTAGGGCCGAGTCTTGGGAGGAGAAAGGCGAGAGGGAACTGCAGTCCCACTCTCGGTTCATTGGAGCAGCCGGCGGCAGCTTGCTCCCATCACCTCCACCTTCATCTCCGGCCATCTTGAGGGCTCTTGAGTGTGAGGGAGACGACCACCTGTTGGTTGGTCGAGTCTTGGAGGGTGACAGCAAGTGGGAGGAGAATCCCCACTCACGGTAGCAGCTTTTAGGGGCTATCCCCTACTCGGATCCAAGGGGGAAGGTGTTCCCCCTCTCACGGCAGCAAAGGGGAAGGAGTCCCCTTGCATTCAGCTTGTTGGTGACTTCGGGGCAGCATCTTGGACAGCAAGAGGGAGAGCCTTCCGGCGGTCTAAGAGGGTTTTCCGGCGAGGTTCAACAAGAGGCAACTTGTACACACTGCTCCCAAAGGTCGGGCGACCTTTGGAGGTATAATTTACATGCTTTACTAGATTTCTAGGGCATTGTAATATCTTGTGTAAGAACTGCTGTGTAGTGTAAGTGTGAGGTTTTTGATCCCTCAGCCCACATTGGGTAGTGGAGGGGTTTTCCTCACTTTGATATCATTGTGTATTCTGCCTGGCCAGCTGAGGCCTCGGTGTGATTAGGGGCGGGCGCACCTACTCTATAGGGCGTTCCCTCCTTGTTGTGTAGTGGTCGATATACTGCTTAGGATCGGGGCATATGTCTAGTGCCCGACTATTGTATTGCCTGTGATTCTTGTGCGTGTATTGCACAGGGCGCTATACGTATTAAGGACGGTCTTTGAGAGGCATATTGGGTTGAGGAGCAACGTGTGCTGCCCACCCGCCGCTCATTGACGTAGGTCTAGGGCTAGGAGAAGATTAGGCCCAGACCATCAGATCAGCCCGGGAGCACAGTGATCCACAGAGCACAGAGATATTTGATCAGGGCACGGACTTCCCATCCGGGGATCGAGGGGTTTGAGTTGGGGCGCAGACGATCTTAGACTTCCGCATCGCGCACGTGCATAGAGCGCGTGTATTTGAGAGTTAGGCTGACGGTTTACGCAGTGTGTAACTTGTGATACCAGAGTTACACAGTGTGTAAGTCGTGCCATCACCCTCAATTTACACAGCGAAAAATTGGGGCGTGACACCGTGTCAGGATTGGGTAATTTGCGCGCCTGCTGCCTTCCTTGGATGTGGTAGCCGTTTCTCAGGCTCCCTCTCCGGAATCGAACCCTAATTCTCCGTCACCCGTCACCACCATGGTAAGCAAATATCCTACCATCGAAAGTTGATAGGGCAGAAATTTGAATGATGCGTCGCCGGCACGAGGGCCATGCGATCCGTCGAGTTATCATGAATCATCGGAACGGCGGGCATAGCCCGCGTTGGCCTTTTATCTAATAAATGCATCCCTTCCAGAAGTCGGGGTTTGTTGCACGTATTAGCTCTAGAATTACTACGGTTATCCGAGTAGCACGTACCATCAAACAAACTATAACTGATTTAATGAGCCATTCGCAGTTTCACAGTCTGAAATAGTTCATACTTACACATGCATGGCTTAATCTTTGAGACAAGCATATGACTACTGGCAGGATCAACCAGGTAGCACGTCCTTCGATGATGCCATACCCAACGCTTCCACCTTAGCTAGCCAACAACAAAGAAGCCATACTAAAGTGCACACGATGGGTTGACAGTCATTCAACAAGCAAATCATAGCCATGAGGCCTAAAGGCACTCAACCAATAATGCATGCTGCATCCACGAGCACTCGAGGCACCAATGGTCTTGCTTTGGAAGATGGACGAAAATCCATGCAATCATCCAAAAGGCCATAGGCGCCACCATGCACCCCCTCCTATACCGCACAAAACGGAGAGAGGGGGAGAGAGAGTATAGCACCGAGTCATATTTCTCTTTTGAAAGACTAGTAAATAGCACAGGCAAATTTTGTGGCACCAACAGCAACAATGGACCATATAATGAAGAATTGCACTAATTTCGGTTGGGTGCACAAGGCACAGAGCCCGCCATTATATGCAACTATTAAACAACTTATGTGCCAGACACGGTCATTCCATGTACATTGCCTTATCGCCCACATGCGTGCCCATCAAGAAGATAGTGGCATGGGGTCAAATGAGGCGATCAACATTAGAACTCCGCCGAGCACAACAAAGAAACAACCAATGCTTCACAAGGACTGAATAGACAAATATTTGCACATTCATGGCCTGGGGGCATGTCCCACCCCACTACCCCCAATGTGAGACCCTGGGTATGCTGGGGTTATACCCCAGACCATTCCATGGATCCAGCGGGGTTCTGGGGAGGAATGGAGGAGTCTAGAGGGGAGCTAGGCTGGTGTTGCAGGGAGCCTACTAGTGAAGTTAGGTTTCTAACACTGTGTTAAGTATGTTTTTGCAGGTACATCGACATACTATATCCTTGGGCATGGCCTGGGGGTGCTTTGGAGTGATGAGGGATCATTCCCGTATTTTGGGAGCATGGTTAACTTAACCATGGTTACCTTAACCATGGTCAGCTTAACCATGGTCACTGGACATGAACCCAGGTTCGATCGGGGTTCAATTCTGAGACCTAGGGGCTGATCTAAGAAGCCTAGGGTTTCAAGGAATATTCCTGGAATCTTGTTTAAGTGAAACACATGTTTGGCATGTGGTAACTTATAGCAAGATCCAATAAGAAAGGTAAGTGAGGATCCAATAAGAGGTTTAATGGGTTTCTCTTCATAACCCACTTAGATCCATCACTTGGGCGAACATCACTTGGGCGGACATGAGGCTTGGTCTTCCATGGTTCGGCCAAGCTTGGTTTGAACTTGTGGAGGAGTTTAAACTCCACCGAAATAGGAGGGGAATTCCTATTCTTCCTCCATGGCGCGGCTACACTTGAATTGAAGTTCAAATTGACACTTGGACTTGGCGACAAGGGGCTGCACTATAAGAAGAGGGGGTTGGCGACATCAGCAAGCTAATCTCCATTGAAGAGACGAAGTGCTGCCAAAATTGAGAGTGAGGTACTCTTGGTGATCTCGGCTAGAGGAAGAAGAAGGTAATCTTAGTGGTAAGATTACTTGGCGACTTCTTGGAAGTGTGGACTTCATCACCGGCGGCTTTCTTCTTCATCTTCACCACCGAAGTTCACCTTGGAGTGGAAGCACCTTGCTGTCCACTAGGTGTTCTTGGCGTTCTTGGGCTTGAGGCGAGTCCAAGGAGGAGGACATCATCAACACAACCCTAAGGTCTTCCACCTTAGGGTCCGAACCCTAATCACTTGTGGTTAGGGGGTTTTGTGGGCGCATCTTTGAGGGAGAGGGGCTGTCCACTTCATCCATATTGTTCATAGCGTTTGGAGGGTATAAACCTTAACCCTAAACATTGTATTGTCGCTATTGATCATTATATATATTTGTGTACCTATTCCCGGGATTAGGGAATAGGGTCCTTTTGTATATCAAGCTTAGCCTTGGTAGAGGATCGGATTTCTGGATTTATCAGACTTAGCTTAGGTGGGGCGCAAGTATTGTACTTGTCTCCATCCTTCGCTCGCTGTGTAGACACATATATTGCTTAGGTTTAAGCAGGCCGGTAGTTACTTGCGTGTTAGGTTTTGAGCAGAGGTCTATTGCTCTTTGATCCTTGAGTGATCACCTTGCTATGTGCGATATCTGCCTGTGAAAGCTTGTGAGTTTCAGGGCGCACAAGGTGTGCAAAGTGGTTAGTGGCAGAGGAAGAGCCTAAACCGCCACCTTGCTTCAGTTAGCACACATCATAGGTTCGGCCAGACAGCTTCAGTCAGCTCAGAGGTTCGGTTGACTAGGCAGAGATAGTGGGAGAGTGCTTGAGTGATCTATATTGCTGGGAGAGACGATCTTTTGTAGTGAGGACGCGCTTGTATTTCATTATTATACGTTTCCGCATAGACGCATTGTTAGGAGAGAGTAGCTGACAGTTTACACAGTGGTTGTGTAAATTGTGCACTCACGTCCTAGTTTTAGGCGCGAAAAATTGGGGCGTGACAACTGGTATCAGAGCCCACTTCCAGCACAGATCAGCGGAGATTTACTGGTGTTTTACAGAGTTGGGACGAGTGTGTTTGGGGATATCGACGTCAGTTAGATTACTGTTTGGGGGTTGCGTACGTCGGAGCCTAGTGCCCGGGGCGTAATTCCTCAGTAATTCTGCTAGACGGTCAGTTCCGACCACTCTGAGACTTAGCCAGTATTTTCCTCAGTTTCACCTACACAGCGGTATCCAGAGATTGCGCCATCTACGAGGAGTATGGCGGCGCAGGCACAGCTCGAGGAGAGGATCTCGAGGCTGGAGGCAGCTTTGACGCGGATTCAGCTAGCCATTGGGGTTGATGGCGATGCAGACCAGGGACCCCTTAGCGAGAGGGTCAGTGCCATGAGAGACATGATCCATGATGTGCGGATTGAGTCTGAGGGTCATGTAGCAGAGTTGACACATTCCGTAGAGGAGCGGATGGCTGATTTGTCACAGACTTTTGAGGGCCAGATTGGAGAGATCGGCCAGAGTGTGGAGACCATTGCAGCCGATGTCAACATTATGAAAATTGCCATGACACAGTTGGGGAATCAGACTAGAGCCCCAGCGCCAGTAGCAGTGGCACCTGCTAGGCGCCATGTTCCAGAGCCTACACCGTTTGAGGGAGCTCGGGTGGCTAAAGAGGTTGAGAACTTCCTCTTTGATATGGAACATTACTTCAGGGCGGCGGCCATAGGAGAGGCCGACAAGATAGAGGTGTGTGCAGCCTTTCTTAAAGGCGTTGCAAAGCTCTGGTGGCGGACACATGTAGCCCCTAGGACTGAGGGGGATGCACCAGAGATCCCAGATTGGGATGCCCTGAAGGCAGAGATGAGAGCTCATTTCAGACCAGCGAACACTCTGCATAGTGCTCGCGTGGCATTCAGATATTTAAAGCAGACTGGGAGCATAAGGGAATATGTGAAACAGTTTGGTACTCTACTGTTAGAGATACCCAATATGGAGGAAGAAGAGAAGTTTCACTCCTTTACCAGTGGACTGCAAGAATGGGCTTACAGAGAACTCCAGAGGAAGGGAGTTACTACCTACAGGGAGGCTGTAGCAGCTGCAGATGCCTTAGTAGATATGGGAGGGGGTTCCAGATCTACTGCAGCTAGGACCACTTCTTCACCACCTAGACGGCCTACAGGGCAGACTCAGGTTAAGAAGTGGGTTCCTAATTGGAAGAAGAATAAGGGCGTGGCACACTATCAGCCACAGGCTCAGAAGAAGAAGCCACTGCCAGTTCAGCAGAGACCCCAGCCGCAGCAGGGGAAGGCTTCTACCAGCGTGACTAGCAGAGGGAAGCAGGGGTGCTTCATTTGCAACGGACCTCATCTTATGAGAGATTGTCCTAGGAAGCAGGGAGTTGCTTCATTGGCACTGGGTAGTACACAGGAGGGCCAGGACGACCTTGGATGTGCAGGGATCTCAGTTAATCCCATGGTGATTGCTAATGTTAGTGTGAGGTCTAGTCCCCTGATGTACATTGATCTTATTCTGAACGATGTCCAGATTACTGCTATGGTTGACACGGGCGCCACTCATCTGTTTGTGTCAGATAGAGTGAAGGATAAATTGAGGTTGAAAACTATGCCGTGTACCAACAGTGTGAAAACAGTGAATGCAGATCCAAGAAGAGCATCAGGAGTGTCTTATGATGTGCCGGTTAGACTTGGACCATGGTCAGGGCGAGTACATGCCATGGTGACTGCTCTTGATGACTTTGATGTCATAGTGGGTATGGACTTGCTTAGGCGAGCCAAAGCAGTCCCAATGCCACACTTGAATGGATTGCAGATAGTGGATGAGCGATCACCTTGTTTTCTCCCTTGCCACACTGCGGCAAAGGTTGAGAGCAAGAACGAGGGCAAGGAGATTGTGGCAGCATCTATTGTAACCAAAGGTCTTCGACGTGGCGAATTCACTTACTTGGCGCATGTCAGGGTAGTGGAGGACATTCCTCAGACAGTCACAGCACTTGAGCAGCCGAGAGGACAGAGGGGAAGTTTGATCACCTTTCCTAGTTCTAGTAGGAGTCAGGAGGTTGAGACCAGTATGGGGGCGGCGAAGATGACTTTGGATGATCGTATCCAGCTATTACCTGCACCTATAGGGGAGTTACTTCAGGAGTACAGTGATGTAGTGCCGCCAGAGATGCCAAAGGTGTTACCACCTAGGCGCGATATTGACCATGCGATAGAGTTGATTCCAGGGGCTGTTCCACCAGCCCAAGCACCTTATAGGATGCCTCCTGCTGAGTTAGAGGAACTCAGGAAACAACTGGATGAATTGTTAGAGTCTGGGTACATCCAGCCGTCTAAAGCACCATATGGAGCACCAGTACTATTTCAGAGAAAGAAGGATGGATCAATGCGCATGTGTGTAGATTATAGGGCTCTTAACAAGGTGACTGTTAAGAATTCCTATCCGATTCCATTGATCCAGGACTTGATTGACAGACTGGTACATGCTAAAGTGTTCAGTAAGTTAGACTTGAGGTCTGGTTACTGGCAGGTGAGGATAGCAGAGGGGGATGAGCCCAAGACCACCTGTGTTACCAGATATGGATCTTATGAGTTTCTGGTCATGCCATTTGGGCTGACCAACGCTCCAGCTACTTTTTGTAATCTCATGAACAACATTCTTCATCCATTCCTGGATAAGTTTGTTGTAGTTTACTTGGATGATATCGTTATATATTCTGGTAGTCTGGAGGAGCACACTGAGCACCTGAGGCAGGTGTTGGCGGTATTAAGGGAAAGTCAATTATATCTAAAGTTGGAGAAGTGTGACTTTGCCCAGAAGGAGGTTGAATTTCTTGGACATATCGTTGGAGGAGGACAAGTCCGTATGGATGAGAAGAAGGTGGCGGCAATAGTGGATTGGCCGGCCCCTTGCTCAGTTAGCACCCTGAGATCTTTTCTAGGGTTGGCTAATTTTTATAGGCGGTTTGTCAAGGACTACTCTAAGGTTGTAGCTCCTTTAACCGACCTCTTGAGGAAAGATGTTTCCTGGTGTTGGGAGGAGAGACACCAGAGGGCATTTTCAGATCTGAAGGAGAGGGTGACTTCAGAGCCTATTTTGAGACTTCCAGATTTTGCTTTACCCTTTGAGGTACATACAGATGCATCGGATAGGGCTTTAGGAGGAGTCCTAGTCCAGGAGGGTAGACCGATTGCATATGAGAGTAGGAAGCTCAAAAGTGCTGAATTGAACTATTCTGCTCATGAGAAGGAGATGCTAGCTGTAGTGCACTGTTTGAGAATTTGGAGAGTATACTTGCTGGGGAGCAAGTTTACTGTCAAGACTGATAATGTAGCCAACACATTTTTCCAAACCCAAAAGAAGTTATCTGCGAGACAAGCTAGGTGGCAGGAGCAACTAGCTGAGTTTGATTTTGGGTGGGAGCATAAACCGGGGCGCATTCATCAGGTGCCTGATGCACTCAGTCGGATTGCAGTGGTGACTTTTTGTAGTGCATTATCCTATGCTCAGAGTAAGATAGTGGGACTCATCAGAGATCAGGCACTGGCAGATCAAACCTATGAGAAGCTATTATCTCAGATTAGGATGGGGGTCATCCGGAGGTACTATATTAATGATGAAGGTTTGATCATGGCCAAGGGAGACCGACCTTATGTTCCATCCTCAGGAGACATTAGGTACGGCTTGATGAGTGAGTATCATGACACCGTGTGGGCGGGTCATCCAGGAGGCAAGAGGATGTATGCCTTAATCAGCAGAGCATGGTATTGGCCGGGGATGAAAGAGGATATCGAGCATTATGCTAAGACTTGTCATGCATGCCAGCAGGACAAGATAGAAAGGAGGAAAGATGCAGGGCTTTTGCAGCCGTTGCCTATACCAGATAGACCTTTCTTATCAGTATCCATGGACTTCATCACCCATTTCCCCAGAGTAGACGGGATGGCGTCTGTGTTTGTTGTGGTGGACAGACGGAGTAAATATGCTGTATTTGCTGCTGCACCAGAGGTTTGTACAGCAGAGGTTACTGCTAACCTATTTTTGACACACGTGGTAAAACATTTTGGGTTACCCAAGGAAATTATAAGTGATAGGGATCCTAGATTTACTGGAAAGTTTTGGACTTCCCTATTCAAAAGAATGGGTACCGATCTGAAGATGTCAACAGCATACCATCCCCAGACAGATGGTCAGACTGAGAGGATTAATGCATTACTGGAGGAGTACCTTAGACATTTTGTTTCTTCTACCCAGAAGAATTGGTTGAGATTGTTGGATACTGCTCAGTTTGCATATAACATACAGACTTCATCTGCAACTGAGAAGAGCCCATTTGAACATGTGTTAGGGTGGCAGCCTATGACACCCATGGACACACTGAATAGGGGCGCAGGGGGAGAGTGCCAGGCGGCTGTAGATTTTATTGAGGATAGGTCCGAGCTGTGGGATGAAGCTCGTGACAGCCTGGAAGAAGCCAGAAACAGAATGAAGCTCTATGCTGATCGGGATAGACGACATGTGGAGTTTGCAGTTGGAGAGTTAGTCCTTCTGAAACTTACACCACAGATGTGGAGAAAAACTGATGCTAAGACATACCATAGAGGCCTAGTGAGGAGGTATGAGGGTCCTTTCAGGATCATTAAAAGAGTAGGCCCAGTTGCATACAGATTGGACTTACCACAATGGCTTCAGTTTTATCCTACCTTTCATGTCAGTCTTTTGAAGAAATATCATACTGATGACAGGCATCCAGACCGGGGACAGGTGAGGAGGCAGCCTGCGAGGGGCAGGATTGAGTTTGCCAAGAAGCCAGTAAAATTTTTAGACCATAGAGTCTATGGCTCAGGACCACCTGGAGGTCGTAAGATGGAGTTCCTAGTTCAGTGGGAGAATGAACTAGAGGAGGATGCTACCTGGGAGAAGGTAGAAGACATTACTCAGTTTGAGGAGCTAGCCAGGGCATATGATCAGCTGATGGCATCGAGGGCGAGTGCCAATTCAGTTGGGGGAGTATTGTGAGACCCTGGGTATGCTGGGGTTATACCCCAGACCATTCCATGGATCCAGCGGGGTTCTGGGGAGGAATGGAGGAGTCTAGAGGGGAGCTAGGCTGGTGTTGCAGGGAGCCTACTAGTGAAGTTAGGTTTCTAACACTGTGTTAAGTATGTTTTTGCAGGTACATCGACATACTATATCCTTGGGCATGGCCTGGGGGTGCTTTGGAGTGATGAGGGATCATTCCCGTATTTTGGGAGCATGGTTAACTTAACCATGGTTACCTTAACCATGGTCAGCTTAACCATGGTCACTGGACATGAACCCAGGTTCGATCGGGGTTCAATTCTGAGACCTAGGGGCTGATCTAAGAAGCCTAGGGTTTCAAGGAATATTCCTGGAATCTTGTTTAAGTGAAACACATGTTTGGCATGTGGTAACTTATAGCAAGATCCAATAAGAATGGTAAGTGAGGATCCAATAAGAGGTTTAATGGGTTTCTCTTCATAACCCACTTAGATCCATCACTTGGGCGAACATCACTTGGGCGGACATGAGGCTTGGTCTTCCATGGTTCGGCCAAGCTTGGTTTGAACTTGTGGAGGAGTTTAAACTCCACCGAAATAGGAGGGGAATTCCTATTCTTCCTCCATGGCGCGGCTACACTTGAATTGAAGTTCAAATTGACACTTGGACTTGGCGACAAGGGGCTGCACTATAAGAAGAGGGGGTTGGCGACATCAGCAAGCTAATCTCCATTGAAGAGACGAAGTGCTGCCAAAATTGAGAGTGAGGTACTCTTGGTGATCTCGGCTAGAGGAAGAAGAAGGTAATCTTAGTGGTAAGATTACTTGGCGACTTCTTGGAAGTGTGGACTTCATCACCGGCGGCTTTCTTCTTCATCTTCACCACCGAAGTTCACCTTGGAGTGGAAGCACCTTGCTGTCCACTAGGTGTTCTTGGCGTTCTTGGGCTTGAGGCGAGTCCAAGGAGGAGGACATCATCAACACAACCCTAAGGTCTTCCACCTTAGGGTCCGAACCCTAATCACTTGTGGTTAGGGGGTTTTGTGGGCGCATCTTTGAGGGAGAGGGGCTGTCCACTTCATCCATATTGTTCATAGCGTTTGGAGGGTATAAACCTTAACCCTAAACATTGTATTGTCGCTATTGATCATTATATATATTTGTGTACCTATTCCCGGGATTAGGGAATAGGGTCCTTTTGTATATCAAGCTTAGCCTTGGTAGAGGATCGGATTTCTGGATTTATCGGACTTAGCTTAGGTGGGGCGCAAGTATTGTACTTGTCTCCATCCTTCGCTCGCTGTGTAGACACATATATTGCTTAGGTTTAAGCAGGCCGGTAGTTACTTGCGTGTTAGGTTTTGAGCAGAGGTCTATTGCTCTTTGATCCTTGAGTGATCACCTTGCTATGTGCGATATCTGCCTGTGAAAGCTTGTGAGTTTCAGGGCGCACAAGGTGTGCAAAGTGGTTAGTGGCAGAGGAAGAGCCTAACCCGCCACCTTGCTTCAGTTAGCACACATCACAGGTTCGGCCAGACAGCTTCAGTCAGCTCAGAGGTTCGGTTGACTAGGCAGAGATAGTGGGAGAGTGCTTGAGTGATCTGTATTGCTGGGAGAGACGATCTTTTGTAGTGAGGACGCGCTTGTATTTCATTATTATACGTTTCCGCATAGACGCATTGTTAGGAGAGAGTAGCTGACAGTTTACACAGTGGTTGTGTAAATTGTGCACTCACGTCCTAGTTTTAGGCGCGAAAAATTGGGGCGTGACACCCAATATGCAATGTGCCACCGATGTGCAGAAGGCTTCCCAAGCCACAGCAAGGCTAATTTTACACATTTGGCACTCAGTATACTGGAGGGGGATGGGGGGCACAGCCCCCAGGGCTTGGGGGCAGGTCCCCCCTACTACACCAAATATGCAAAGTGCCACCAATGTACAAAAGGCTTCCCCCAATCTCTAGCAAGGCTAATTTTACACATTTGGCACACTGCATACTGGGGGCAGTAGGGGGCACATGCCCCCATTGCATAATGTGGTTAGTAAAGTTCACCCATGTCCCCCACCGCCCTACTACCTCAAGTGTGAAGCCCTGGGTACCTTGGGGTTATACCCCAGCCCATCCCATGGACTCAATGGGATTTGAGTAGGGATTGGGGGAGTTTAGGAGAGGAGAATACTCATGCAAAAACGCAAAGTCCATTGTAGGAGATTACATGGACATTGGAGCAAGATTTGAGCTTGTATAGAGGGTACAAGCCTTAGCAAAAAAATATGTCATGGGTGGGGTTTGAACCCAAGACCCATGGAAGAGCAAAGCCCTAAGTTGCATGAAGTAACCAACCCAAGCGTGGGTCATTAGCTGAAAGGAAGAGGAGGCGACTTCCTCTTAAACACTTCTTAATGAAAAAGGGGCGAAATTGACTTAAGCAAATTGGGGATCTCGATTTTGGGGCTGATTACTCTTGAATCCGATTTGGGGATCTTGAAGGCGATTTGGAGGGCGACTTTTGGAGAAGAAGACCGAAGCTTCATCTTCCACCTTTGCCGAATTGGAGAGGAGCTGGAGGTAGCTCACTCATTCCCCATTCCCTTCATCCTTCTTGGTGGCGAGTGCTTGAGGAGGGCTCACACTTCAGCCACCATTTCCACCTTGACTGAGAGGAGTTTGGAGCTTGGTGGCGGATTCTTGAGGAGCTCTCTTTTGGCAACCTGTAGCTTGTGTTGGCCGAAAGTTTCCATCTCTTTGGACCTTGAGGGCGAGCTGATTGAGGAGGTATCATCCCTTCATCCACTTGGCCGAAAGTCTATTGAGTATTGGAGGGGTTCTTCTTGGAGGAGAGGAGAACCGAGAGCTTGATTTGGGGGCTGCTTGAGAGGAGTTCAAGCTTCACCTAGCTGTAGCCGAGGGTTGCATTGGAGGAGTGCAGCCTTGGTGTTTGTTGGATTACCCCTTTGGAGCAAAAGGGGGCTGATTTCAGTTTGGAGGAGATTGGGAGGTTGGCGGCCACTTAGGGGAGCTTGAGGAGACCGACCACCACCTGACCTTCATCCATTGGGGGCGGCTGAGGTGCTGCTCATTTGGTGTTTGGCATGTTCTTGGACTTGGAGGCAAGTCCAAGGAAGAAGGAGCATCTACAACTACCTAGGGAGGCGACCCTAGGGTTGGAGCTCTTCATCACTTGGTGGAGAGCGCTTTGGAGGAGCTTGGCTTCATTGGAGGGGGCTGATCTACTTCCACACTTGCATTGCGTAGGAGTGGTATACATTCCTCACTTATCTTATTTACATTGCACTAGTATTGTGTAAGAACTTGTGTAGAGCTTGTATGAACATTATACTCTGTTGAGTAGTTGATAGGATATCTGTTTTCTCGATCGGTGTGATTATCGCTGTGTAGTTGTGGATACCTGTTTTAGGGTTTGGGCATATGTCTAGTGCCCGTATATTGTAAACTGCCAGCGATTGTGTGACTGTCATTTGCAGGGCGCTTAGGTTTAAGATTGTTGGTAAGGGTGCATATGGGGTTGAGAAGCAACATGTGCTTGCCACCCGCCCCTTATTGACCTAGGTCTAGGGCTAGGAGAAGGCTAGGACTCAGTTCCATCAGCACAGCTTTGGAGCTCAGTTCCATCAGAGCCAGCCCAGAGAGCGCAGAGAGGTGCAGATCTTGCTAGAAAACGATCTTGATAGCTTCCGCAGATTGAGGGTAGGCTGACAATCTACACAGAGGTTGTGTAGATTGTGCCATCACGCTCGGGAATTTACGCAAAAATTTAGCACAGAATTTGGGGCGTGACAACTGGTATCAGAGGCGCTTCTAGCACAGATCAGTAGGATTGTATTGGGGTTTTCTGAGTTGGGACGAGTGAGTCAGGGATATCGATGTTAGTTTAGTTGCTGTTTGGGGGTTGCGTACGTCGGAGCCTAGTGCCCGGGGCGTAATTCCTCAGTAACTTGCTAATCGGTCAGTTCCGACCATTCTGAGAATATTCCCCAGTCTTTCCTTTAGTTCTCACAGTTCACACCGAGATTCAGAGATAGCGCCATTCACGAGGAGTATGGCAGCCCAGACACAGCTCGAGGAGAGGTTCTCGAGGCTGGAGACAGCTGTAGAGAGGATCCAGCATTCTATGGGATTTGATAATGGTGAGTGGCATGGAGATCCACTTGATGAGCGTGTAGCAGCTATACACGGCATCATTCATCATGTCCAGCTAGAGGCCGAGGCCCAGATAGCAGAGATGACTCATGCTTTTGAGAGTCAGATGGCGGAGATGTCTCAGGGGATGGAGAACCTCATGGTAGATCTGAACCTAGTAAAGTTAGGTCTGGCGCATGTGACGGCACATCCACCCACAGCCACAGCACCAGCACCAGTTCAGACTATTAGACACCATGTTCCAGAGCCCACTACCTTTGCGGGGGCGCGGGTAGCGAAGGAAGTGGAGAACTTCCTATTCGTTATGGAACACTATTTCAGAGCAGCAGGTATCACTGCTAAGGAGCGGATAGAGGTTTGCGCAGCCTATCTGAGAGGCGATGCGAAGTTGTGGTGGAGAACCCACATTGCTCCACGCACAGAGGGAGACGCTCCTGAGATCCCAGATTGGGATGCTCTGAAGGCTGAAATGAGGGCACATTTCAGACCTGCAGATACCTTGCACAGTGCGCGGATGGCACTGAGATATTTGAAGCACACTGGCAATATCAGAGATTATGTGAAGCAGTTTCGGACTCTACTGTTAGAGGTACCAAACAAGAGTGAAGAGGAGAAATTTCATGACTTCACAGGTGGCTTACAAGATTGGGCATACAGAGAACTCCAGAGGAAGGGAGTTACCACATATAGAGAGGCAGTAGCAGCTGCCGATGCCTTGGTAGATATGGGAGGGCACAGGTCCACTGCACCTAAGACCACTTCTTCACCACCTAGGAGGCCTGCAGGGCCAAGTCAGACAAAGAAGTGGGTACCCAACTGGAAAAAGGGGAAAACTGTGACCCATCAGCCACAGACACAGAAGAAACCACAGCCAGTGCAGTATAGACCCCAACCACAGCAAGGAAAAGCTTCTACATTTGGTGCTAGTACTAGCAAAACTAGACCAGGATGCTATATCTGCAACGGTCCTCACATGATGAGAGACTATCCTAGGAAGCAGGGGATTGCTTCCTTAGCTGTAGAAAATGCACAGAAGGGCCAGGACGACCATGGATGCACTGGGGTATCTGTTAACCCAATGGTGATTGCCAATGTCAGTGTTAGGTCTAGTCCTTTGATGTATGTGGACATCACTCTCAACGATGTACAAATCGCAGCTATGGTAGACACGGGTGCCACCCATCTGTTTGTGTCAGATAGGGTGAAGGATAGACTGAAGTTAAAGACTATGCCGTGTACCAATAATGTCAAGACTGTGAATGCAGACCCAAGGAAAGCATCCGGAGTATCATATTACGTGCCAGTTAGGCTTGGTTCTTGGTCAGGGCGTGTACATGCTATGGTGACAGCCCTAGATGATTTTGATGTGATAGTGGGTATGGACTTGCTTCGGCGCGCGAAGGCAGTCCCAATGCCTCACTTGAACGGATTTGCAGATTACTGATGAGAGATCACCTTGTTTTCTTCCTTGCCACACTGCGGCAAAGGTTGAAAGTAATAACAAGGGCAAGGATGTAGTGGCAGCATCTGTTGTAGCCAAAGGTCTTCGACGTGGAGAGACCACTTACCTAGCACATGTCAGGGTAGTGGAGGATCTTCCTCAGACAGTTTCATCACTTGAGCAGCCGAGAGGACACCAGGGAGGTCTGGCCAGCTTTCCTAGTTCTAGTAGGAGCCGAGAGGTGGAGACCAGTATGGGGGCGGCGGAGATGACTTTGGATGATCATATCAGACAGTTACCTGCACCTATAGGGGGTTTGTTACAGGAGTATCAGGATGTAGTACCGCCAGAGATGCCGAAGGTGTTACCACCGAGGCCCGACATAGACCATGCCATAGAGTTGATTCCAGGGGCTGTTCCACCAGCCCAGGCACCTTATAGGATGCCTCCTGCTGAGTTAGAGGAACTCAGAAAGCAATTGGATGATTTGTTAGAGTCTGGGTACATCCAGCCTTCTAAAGCACCCTATGGAGCACCTGTATTATTTCAGAGGAAGAAGGATGGATCAATGCGCATGTGTGTAGATTATAGGGCTCTTAACAAGGTGACTGTTAAGAATTCCTATCCTATCCCATTGATCCAGGACCTGATTGACAGACTGGTGCATGCTAAAGTGTTCAGTAAGCTAGATTTGAGATCTGGGTACTGGCAGGTCAGAATTGCAGAAGGGGATGAGCCCAATACCACATGTGTTACACGTTATGGGTCCTATGAGTTCCTGGTCATGCCATTTGGGCTGACCAATGCTCCAGCTACATTTTGCAATCTTATGAACAACATCCTACATACTTTTCTGGATAAGTTTGTAGTGGTGTACTTGGATGATATTGTGATCTATTCCAATAGCTTGGAGGAACACACAGAGCACCTGAGGCAGGTGTTAGCAGTCTTAAGAGAGAACCAGTTATATTTGAAACTGGAAAAATGCGATTTTGCCAAAGATGAAGTGGAATTTCTTGGGCACATTGTTGGAGGGGGCCAAGTGCGTATGGACGAAAGGAAGGTGGCGGCCATTGTGGATTGGCCGGCCCCTACATCTGTTAGCACCCTGAGGTCTTTCCTAGGGTTGGCTAATTTTTATAGGCGGTTCATAAAGGACTACTCTAAGGTTGTAGCTCCTTTGACCGACCTGCTAAGGAAAGATGTTTCCTGGTGTTGGGCGGAGAGACACCAGAGGGCATTCAGTGATTTGAAAGAGAGGGTTACTTCAGAACACATACTGAGACTTCCTGATTTTGCTTTACCCTTCGAGGTTCACACTGATGCGTCGGATAGGGCTTTGGGTGGAGTCCTAGTCCAGGAGGGTAGACCGATTGCTTATGAGAGCAGGAAGCTGAAGAGTGCTGAAATGAATTACTTTGCACACGAGAAGGAGATGCTTGCTGTAGTGCATTGCTTGAGAACTTGGAGAGTGTACTTGCTGGGGAGCAAGTTCACTGTTAAAACTGATAATGTAGCCAACACATTTTTCCAGACCCAAAAGAAGTTATCAGCGAGACAGGCTAGGTGGCAGGAGCAGCTAGCCGAGTTTGATTTTGGGTGGGAACACAAACCGGGGCGCATTCATCAGGTGCCTGATGCACTCAGTCGGATCGCAGTAGTGACGTCTTGTTGTGCTTTGTCTTATGCCCAGAGTAAGATCATAGGACTTATCAGGGATTCAGCACTGGCAGATCAGACCTATGAGAAGTTATTATCTCAGATTAGGATGGGGGTCATCCGGAGATACTATATCAGTGATGAGGGTCTGATCATGGCCAAGGGAGACCGACCATATGTCCCTTCCTCAGGGAATATTAGGTTCGGCTTGATGAGAGAATATCATGACACCGTGTGGGCGGGTCATCCTGGAGGCAAAAGAATGTATGCCTTGATCAGCAGAGCGTGGTATTGGCCGGGGATGAAGGAGGATATCGAGCATTATACTAAAACTTGTCATGTGTGTCAGCAGGACAAGGTAGAAAGGAGGAAAGAGGCAGGGCTTTTACAGCCATTACCTATTCCTGAGAGACCTTTCGCATCTATATCCATGGATTTCATCACCCATTTCCCCAAAGTAGAAGGGATGGCATCTGTCTTTGTGGTAGTAGACAGATGTAGTAAGTATGCTATATTTGCTGCTGCACCAGAGGTTTGCACTGCAGAGGTTACTGCTAACCTATTTTTGACAAATGTGGTGAAGCACTTTGGGTTACCCAAGGAAATTATAAGTGATAGGGATCCTAGATTCACAGGGAGATTCTGGACTTCCCTATTCAAAAGATTGGGTACTGATTTGAAGATGTCAACAGCATACCATCCCCAGACTGATGGTCAGACAGAGAGAATTAATGCATTACTGGAAGAATATTTGAGGCATTTTGTTTCTTCTACTCAGAAGAACTGGTTGAATTTGTTAGACACAGCCCAGTTTGCATATAACATTCAGACATCGTCTGCTACAGAGAAGAGCCCATTTGAGCATGTGTTAGGGTGGCAACCTTTGACACCCATGGATACACTAAATAGGGGCGCAGGGGGAGAGTGTCAGGCGGCAGTCGACTTTGTAGAGGATAGGTCCGAGCTGTGGGATGAAGCTCGTGACAGCCTGACAGAGGCCAGGAACCGAATGAAGCTCTATGCTGATAGGGACAGGCGACATGTTGAGTTTTCAGTTGGAGAGTTGGTCCTTCTGAAGCTTACACCTCAGATGTGGAGGAAGACTGAGGCGAAGAGATATCATAGAGGCCTGATTAGGAGATATGAGGGTCCTTTCAGGATCATAAAAAGAGTAGGCCCAGTTGCTTATAAATTGGACTTACCACGGTGGCTTCAGTTTTACCCCACCTTTCATGTCAGCCTATTGAAAAAGTATCATGCTGATGATAGGCATCCAGACCGAGGACAGGTGAGAAGACAACCTGCGAGGGGCAGAGTTGAGTTTGCTAAGAAGCCCGTGAAATTCTTAGACCATAGAGTCTATGGTTCGGGACCACCTGGAGGTCGAAAAATGGAATTCCTAGTTCAGTGGGAGAATGAACTAGAGGAGGACGCTACCTGGGAGAAGATGGAGGACATCACCCATTTTGAAGAGTTAGCCAGGGTATACGACCAGCTGTTGGCCTCGAGGGCGAGCGCCAATTCAGTTGGGGGAGTATTGTGAAGCCCTGGGTACCTTGGGGTTATACCCCAGCCCATCCCATGGACTCAATGGGATTTGAGTAGGGATTGGGGGAGTTTAGGAGAGGAGAATACTCATGCAAAAACGCAAAGTCCATTGTAGGAGATTACATGGACATTGGAGCAAGATTTGAGCTTGTATAGAGGGTACAAGCCTTAGCAAAAAAATATGTCATGGGTGGGGTTTGAACCCAAGACCCATGGAAGAGCAAAGCCCTAAGTTGCATGAAGTAACCAACCCAAGCGTGGGTCATTAGCTGAAAGGAAGAGGAGGCGACTTCCTCTTAAACACTTCTTAATGAAAAAGGGGCGAAATTGACTTAAGCAAATTGGGGATCTCGATTTTGGGGCTGATTACTCTTGAATCCGATTTGGGGATCTTGAAGGCGATTTGGAGGGCGACTTTTGGAGAAGAAGACCGAAGCTTCATCTTCCACCTTTGCCGAATTGGAGAGGAGCTGGAGGTAGCTCACTCATTCCCCATTCCCTTCATCCTTCTTGGTGGCGAGTGCTTGAGGAGGGCTCACACTTCAGCCACCATTTCCACCTTGACCGAGAGGAGTTTGGAGCTTGGTGGCGGATTCTTGAGGAGCTCTCTTTTGGCAACCTGCAGCTTGTGTTGGCTGAAAGTTTCCATCTCTTTGGACCTTGAGGGCGAGCTGATTGAGGAGGTATCATCCCTTCATCCACTTGGCCGAAAGTCTATTGAGTATTGGAGGGGTTCTTCTTGGAGGAGAGGAGAACCGAGAGCTTGATTTGGGGGCTGCTTGAGAGGAGTTCAAGCTTCACCTAGCTGTAGCCGAGGGTTGCATTGGAGGAGTGCAGCCTTGGTGTTTGTTGGATTACCCCTTTGGAGCAAAAGGGGGCTGATTTCAGTTTGGAGGAGATTGGGAGGTTGGCGGCCACTTAGGGGAGCTTGAGGAGACCGACCACCACCTGACCTTCATCCATTGGGGGCGGCTGAGGTGCTGCTCATTTGGTGTTTGGCGTGTTCTTGGACTTGGAGGCAAGTCCAAGGAAGAAGGAGCATCTACAACTACCTAGGGAGGCGACCCTAGGGTTGGAGCTCTTCATCACTTGGTGGAGAGCGCTTTGGAGGAGCTTGGCTTCATTGGAGGGGGCTGATCTACTTCCACACTTGCATTGCGTAGGAGTGGTATACATTCCTCACTTATCTTATTTACATTGCACTAGTATTGTGTAAGAACTTGTGTAGAGCTTGTATGAACATTATACTCTGTTGAGTAGTTGATAGGATATCTGTTTTCTCGATCGGTGTGATTATCGCTGTGTAGTTGTGGATACCTGTTTTAGGGTTTGGGCATATGTCTAGTGCCCGTATATTGTAAACTACCAGTGATTGTGTGACTGTCATTTGCAGGGCGCTTAGGTTTAAGATTGTTGGTAAGGGTGCATATGGGGTTGAGAAGCAACATGTGCTTGCCACCCGCCCCTTATTGACCTAGGTCTAGGGCTAGGAGAAGGCTAGGACTCAGTTCCATCAGCACAGCTTTGGAGCTCAGTTCCATCAGAGCCAGCCCAGAGAGCGCAGAGAGGTGCAGATCTTGCTAGAAAACGATCTTGATAGCTTCCGCAGATTGAGGGTAGGCTGACAATCTACACAGAGGTTGTGTAGATTGTGCCATCACGCTCGGGAATTTACGCAAAAATTTAGCACAGAATTTGGGGCGTGACATCAAGTATGCAAACTGCCACCAATGTGCAAAAGGATTCCCAAACCGTAGCAAGGCTAATTTTACACATTCGGCACTCTACATACTGGGTGTCACGCCCCAATTTTTCGCGCCTAAAACTAGGACGTGATAGCACAGATCTACACAACCACTGTGTAAACCTGTCAGCTAATCACACCTAACAATGCGTCTATGCGGAAACGTATAATATGAAGTACAATGCGCGCTCACTACAATGATCATCTCTCCCAGCAGTACAGATCTCTCAAACCCTAGCTCTACCCAACCACTGAGCCTCTGAGCTGACTGAACTGATGTGGCCGAATGTGTGAAGGTGCAATACTGATAGCAAGGTGGCGGGTTAGGCTCTTCCTCTGCCACTAACCGCTTTGCACACCTTGTGCGCCCTGAAACACACTAGATTTCACAGGCAGGTATCGCACACAGCAAGGTGGTCTATCAGAGACCAAAGAGCAATAGACCTCTGCTCAAAACCTAACACACAAGTAACTACCGGCCTGCTTAAACCTAAGCAATAATTGTTGGGGTATGCCCTTAAGGCTAATGTTTGAGGCCTTTGGGATTGTATAAGTATCATGTAATAAACTCTTGTGTTTATAAAAGGCATGGTTATTATTCAGGTTGTTACCTTGTCTGCTGTAATAAGTGTACTTCTGAATAATGTCTCAAAGCTGTTCAGCTAGGCTGACAGGCTATATGTCCTTAGTCGAGATATCTTGGTGAACATGAGACAGCCTTGATATGATTGAGACTAATATGAGTGCTAATCTTATAGGATGCTTCGAGCATGGAATAAGATGTAGACTCATGGGTACATTGGATGTACTGGACAGACCCTACTCGGATATTCCATTGCTTGTCACAATGTGAATGATCCTTGTGAGCACTAAGTGGCACATGTCCTTTGACTTGAGATCACTTGTGTTTCTAAATGATGATTGTCATTGTTTTGAGGTAGTTCAATATCATTTGAAACATAATGATTATAGACTATCTTGGATGGTGAGCTTGAATCAGGTTAGAGCACTAGTGATAGACATAGGATTGCCGTCTCCTTGTTTAAGGAGTGTGATGTTCTAATGGGCCCCCTATATGAGATGATTGAGATAGTGTATGGCCATGCCCAGATGACAATGTGCATCTGATCTAATCATGCTCATCGTATTGGAGTTACAAGCTTGACCCGCTTGTCCAATAAGAACATCCAGTGGCAAAGGACACATGTATGCCTTGTGAATGGAGTCACACTTGTGCAATGGTTTGGGAGTAGTCTTGGAAGACTCTTTCCTTTATATCGGGAGACAGTGATGTGTTGCTAGATACCCCTCACTGATCGTGATAACGTAAGTTATCGTTACCGACATTTAGAGGAAACCCTCAGGGTCGCACAATTTGATGATATGGCTTACTTGAGTCAGATCGAATGGACTGGATTCTTTGAGTTCAGATTAAAGGGATTTTATCTCTGATTGTAAGTGAGATCTGGTCTGATCATGTTTGATTGATTAAGGCTTGAGATCGGTAAGCTTCGATCAAGAGAGATGATGCTAGATCGGAAAGATCAGGGGCATCAGGTGATGAATGGTTAGATCATGAGCCTTGGGGTTCAATATGGTCTAGACCACATGGCTTGAGCCATTTCGGTTTGGTTCATGAACCAAAGTTGAATCGAACGGTTTAGCTTGAACCGGTTCACAATTGTGAACGCATGGTTCAATGCTCAAATGCGTTTGGGTTATGGCTTGAGCGCATGCTTTGATGAGCTTCCATTTATGGAAAGTCATCAAAGGGGGCCGGTTTCACTTAACGCCAAAAACGCTTATGCGTTGGAACTCTTCTCATCAACGCCTTGGACATTGGTTGAGGTGTGGTTGACGACGAGAAGGAGAGCTTGGGCAAAGAGGAACTCTCGGCAACAAGGAAGTTCATCATCCCTTCCATTCGACAAGTGAAGATTCCTTGAGTGACTTGCTAGCACAAGCGACCCCAAGGAGTGAGCCAACTTCATCTTGTGTGTGGCACACTTTGGAGGAGACCTATCTTGATCTCTTCTTCCAAGCCGAGATCCAAGTCCATGGCATTGGTATGATTTCTAGTTTCAAGTTGATCATATTGTTTCATATCCGATCTTGACTTGAAGCCCTCTTTCCGCTATGCATGATAGATGAGCATGCTTAGGGTTTCTTCCCCCTTAGTTAGGGGTTCCTTCAATTGGTATCAGAGCTAGGCTCATGATATGATCGATATGATTGCTTTAAGTATTGGTGATCCATACATGATGTTGCGCTTACTGTTTCCTTGAGGCATGCTTTGTTTTCATGATGTTGCGCTTATATGTTCATGATGTTGCGCTTGTATCATATGTTCATGATGTTGCGCTTATATGTTCATGATGTTGCGCTTGTATCATATGTTCCTGAAGTATGCGCTCCCCCTTGAAGGGGACCTCCTAAAGTATGCGCTCCCCCTTGAAGGGGACCCCCTTAGATCTAAGGGTTATCAAGCATGTTGTTTGTTTGTAACATTGCGCATGTTATAAAAGTTTTCTAAAACTTACCTCTTGCGCGCTTCATTAGATCTAAGGTGCCACTACATTAAACCCTTAGATGGGTTGATGAGGTTGAAGTCACCACTAGGTTGGATCCAAGTCTGATCAGACCATCTGACAGCTCAGATGGGTTGACCCAATAGCACCTATGCGCAAGCACAAGGTGGCTATAGGTTGACTGCATCTAGGGCGTGTAGCGAGGTCTGGTTGAGACAACTACTGAACACACTTGAGTTAGGCCCGGGGTCACACCCGCTTGCCAAAACTCATGGGGTGGTTCAGCCCTTGGGGCATGCATGGTTGACCATTAGGTCAACTCGGGTCAGTTAGGACTCGGTGCATGCAAGGGCAAAGGATCTAGCTAGATGGATGAGTGGATCCCCATCAATGGACCATTGTAAGGTTGTAGGGCTCATAAGGAAATTAAATTGATGCCATGGGTTTTTCCAAAATTTAATTTCTTGAATGGATCACATGTTCATTGAATCATATGCTTGTTTATTTAGTCTTATGTGGGTTGCCCTATTGTGTGCTGTGCTGGGGCCTGCGAGCCTGGATAAGTTGTAAATTAATTTGTGATCTGCGAATCACATTGTACTTAATTTATAATATGTAGTTGACCTGCGAGTCAACCTTGTCTAGATAGATCAAATGTACTTTGATTAGACAAGTGCACACATCCAAGAGGGGCATTCATCTGGTGGTGCACCTGAGGTGCTCTTGGCGCTAGGGCACTGGGTTGGACCAGATGAGATGCAAGGAGCTCAAGTGAAGACTTAAGTAAATTAAGGTCTTACTAGGGTTCATGGGCTTTTACCACATAAGATCATGCTTTCTTCTTATTGCTTATAATTAGAATTGCATGTTTAAGTTTATCTTCTGCTATCACCATAGGACTTGTATGATAGTTAAGAAGATAAAAGACCGATAAAATCCAACGCTAACATATCAAGCTCGTAAGCCTTCTGACGCGAAACCTCACCTTTCTGATTATCGTTGGAGCCGTGTTGAACCCACTCAGTGGGCACGTCCACCTATCTTCAGACGGTGCTGGATTTCACCTGCGTGTTACAGAGTTGGGATTTATCCCCTCTCGTTGCTCAGCATAGCACGTGGTGGTCCAGGGAGTAGGTCAGGTCAGCTTGACCATGTTGGCTACATATGTGGCGCATATGGTAGCACATGGAGGCAGCCATCTCTGGGATCAGAGACTGTGTTGTACCAACTCAGTTGGCACAGTCTGCTGGATTGCCAAGATGAAGGGGAATCGCACGGGTTGGCGATTGGCTGGCACAGCCTACCAGAAATTAGTACTTGTCATCTCTGTGCATCTTATCTCGCCTGAGCGGGACGCGGAGACCAAGTATGAAATCTGGATCCCATCTCACTTAAAGAGTGTTACTCTTTCGGACTGTTTACTGGATTTTTCAGTCAGACAAAATAGTGAGAAAAGAATCTTTCTTAAGTCCTGGATTGATTCTGAAACATTGATACTAACCTTGCTGTTCTTGCTTGTTGTAGATTCCTGCAGCAACGAACACCATGAGCTTCAATGTGCGATCCCTACTGGAAAGGGAGAAGTTTGCTGGGCCGAACTTCTCTGACTGGTTCGGACACCTTAAGATTGTTCTTAAGGCAGAGAGGAAACTGTATGTCCTCGAGACGGCGATACCGCCGCAGCCCGCTCCGAACGCCGCAAGGGCGGTTCGGGAAGCCTACGAAAAGCACGTCAATGATAGCATTGATGTCGCTTGCCTGATGCTAGCGTCTATGACGCCACCGCTGCAGCGTCAGCATGAGGATATGTCAGCTATAGAGATTATAGCAAACCTCAAAATGCTGTATGCTGCACAGGCGAGGACTGAACGCTATAATCTGACGAAGCTCTTCTTTCAGAGCAAACTGGCTGAGGGGAGCCCAGTGGGAGCTCACGTGCTCAAGATGATTGGGCACAAGGAGGCTCTGGAGAAACTGGGGCATACCATCAACCAGGAGCTTGCTGTGGATATTATTCTGCAGTCTCTCCCGCCTTCTTTCGATGCGTTCATTATTAACTTTAATATGAACAAGATCGATTGTACGCCGGCAGAGCTGCTGAATATGCTCTTGACAACTGAGGAAACTCTGAAGGGTAAGCCTTCAACCTCTGTCTTGATGGTTCCTTCTAGGAACAAGAAGAAGGGGAAGAAGGGCAAGGCCCCTGTCAAGAATTACAGTAAGGCCCTGAAACAGAAGGTGAAGCGGTCGAAGGACAACAGGTGTTTCCACTGTGGCCAGCTGGGTCACTGGAAAAAGGACTGTAAAGCGCTCCAAGGAGATAAGAGGGGAAGCATTGCTTCTGGCTCAGGTATATACGTGACGGAAGTCATGGTTTCATCTTCTTCTATATCATGGGTGTTAGACACTGCATGTGGAGTTCACATTTGTTCAAATGTGCAGGAACTCAAGAGAAGAAGGCAGGTGGGACAGCATGAGGTAGACCTACGAGTTGGAAACGGGGCACGGGTTGCTGCTGTTGCTGTAGGAGACTATTTCATTACTTTACCATCTGGCATTGTATTAGAATTAAACAATTGTTATTTTGTACCCAGTATTACCAAGAATATTATCTCCATTCCTGCTCTTGTCAGGAAAGGATTTGCCTTTGAATGCAAGATTTCAAAGTGTGTTTTAACTTATGATAATATTGTGTATGCAACTGGTTCAATTAACAATGGGTTATACATGTTGGACATGGAAAATTCTATACAAAACATTGATAATAAGAAAGCCAAGTATGCTGATGACAGCACCTTGCTATGGCATAGTCGTTTAGGCCATATAAACGAGAAGCGCATTAAGCGGTTGCATGAACATGGACTGCTGGGATCATTCTCCTATGAGGAGATTGAGACATGCAAAGCTTGTTTAATGGGTAAAATGACGAAGTCTCCTTTTCCTCACAAAGGTCAAAGGACTTCAGGTTTACTGGACCTTATACACAGTGATGTGTGTGGGCCTTTCAGTAAACATGCCAGAGGTGGCTATCAGTACTTCATTACCTTCACTGATGATTTCAGTAGGTATGGGTATGTCTATTTAATGAGACATAAAAATGAATCTTTTGACAAGTTCAAAGAGTTCAAGAATGAAGTACAGAATCAGTTAGGCCGAAATATCAAGGCACTTCGTTCTGATCGAGGTGGTGAATACCTGAGTCATGCGTTTACTGACTATCTGAAGGAGTGTGGGATTATCTCACAGCTCACTCCGCCAGGAACACCGCAATGGAATGGTGTGTCCGAGAGGAGAAATAGAACGTTACTTGATATGGTTCGTTCTATGATGAGTCAGGCTACTCTTCCATACTCCTTTTGGGGTTTTGCACTGGAAACAGCTGCAAAGGTACTAAACCGAGTGCCATCCAAGGCAGTTTCAAAGACGCCATATGAGTTATGGTATGGGAAACAGCCTAGCTTGACATTTATCAGGATCTGGGGTTGCGAGGCTTATGTCAAAAAGCTCGCCTCTGGGAAACTAGAGAGCAGATCTGACAAATGCATCTTTGTCGGTTACCCTAAGGAAACTAAGGGTTATTATTTCTACGATCCCAAAGAGAACAAGGTTTTTGTTGCTCGGACGGCCATATTTCTTGAGAAGGAGTTTCTTCTGCAAGAGGCCAGTGGGAGAGAAATAAAGCTGGATGAAAATCCAGAGGAAGGACAAAGTAGTCAAGCACAGTTGGATGTGCCTGAGCCAGTAGATCAGGTTATTGAACAACCTGAGGCTCAGATATCACGGGAACCGCGAAGATCGGGTAGGATCCGTCGACAGCCTGAGCGCTATGACGGAGTCTACATCATGGATAATGATGAACCCCTAACTTATGCGGATGCGGTCAGTGGACCGGAGTCAGCTAGATGGCTTGAAGCTATGCGAGCCGAGATGGACTCCATGTCAGATAACCAAGTCTGGGATTTGGTTGATCCGCCTCCGGGAGTAATCCCTATAGGCTGTAAATGGATCTTCAAGAAGAAGATTGACATGGATGGTAACGTGGTTACCTATAAAGGCAGGCTAGTTGCGAAAGGTTTCAAACAAATCTACGGGATAGATTATGATGAAACTTTCTCTCCTGTAGCCATGTTTAAGTCTATTCGGATTCTTTTCGCGATAGCTGCATATTACGATTATGAGATCTGGCAGATGGATGTGAAGACAGCTTTCCTCAATGGAAATCTGGATGAGGATGTGTATATGACACAACCTGAGGGTTTCACTAATCCATCAGATCGTCATAAAATATGCAAGTTAAAGAAATCCATTTATGGATTGAAGCAAGCATCAAGAAGCTGGAATATTCGTTTTGATGAATCAATCTCTGAGTTTGGTTTCATCAAGAACGAAGATGACCCGTGTGTATATAAGAGGTTTAGTGGGAGCGTGATTACATTCCTAATCCTCTACGTCGATGATATCTTGATCATTGGAAACGATATTCCTGAACTGCATGCTGTTAAGGCATGGTTAGGAAAATGTTTTCAGATGAAAGATCTAGGAGAAGCAGCCTATGTATTAGGTGTGAAGATCTACCGGGATAGATCTAAGAGGCTTCTCGGGTTGTGCCAGAGTACCTACATCGATAAGGTCCTGGAGAGATTCCATTTAGAGAATTCTAAACGTGGATATCTTCCAGTCAGACATGGTCTGAATCTTTCGAAGAGTCAGTGTCCACAAACACAGACTGAGAAAGATGAAATGGACAATACGCCTTATGCTTCGGCTATTGGGTCCATTATGTATGCGATGTTGTGTACTCGCCCAGACGTCGCTTACGGGTTAAGCGTGACCAGTCGATTCCAAAGTAATCCAGGTTTGGCGCACTGGATTGCGGTCAAGAACATCTTAAAATATCTGCGGAGGACCAAAGATATGTTCTTGATATATGGTGGTCAGGAAGAACTCAGTATAGAGGGATATACTGACGCTTCGTTCCAGTCGGACCAGGATGATTTCCGATCGCAATCAGGCTATGTTTTTAGCTTGAATGGAGGTGCTGTGGTGTGGAAAAGTTTCAAACAGTCAACTGTTGCTGATTCCACAACAGAAGCCGAGTATGTTGCAGCCTCGGAAGCATCCAAGGAGGCAGTGTGGATTCGTAAGTTCGTGAGAGAACTTGGTGTCGTTCCTTCGAGTGCAGATCCTTTGGTTATCTTCTGTAATAACACTGGAGCTATAGCACAAGCAAAGGAACCGCGGTCACACCAGAAGTCCAAGCACATACAAAGACGTTTTCACTTGATCCGGGAGATCATTGATCGTGGCGAGATCAAGATTTGCAAGGTTCATACAGATGACAATCTGGCAGACCCGCTTACCATGCCTCTGGCGCAGCAGAAGCATGAGAAGCACTGTAATAATATGGGTTTGAGATTTCTCAACCATTAGATTAAGTGCAAGTGGGAGATTGTTGGGGTATGCCCTTAAGGCTAATGTTTGAGGCCTTTGGGATTGTATAAGTATCATGTAATAAACTCTTGTGTTTATAAAAGGCATGGTTATTATTCAGGTTGTTACCTTGTCTGCTGTAATAAGTGTACTTCTGAATAATGTCTCAAAGCTGTTCAGCTAGGCTGACAGGCTATATGTCCTTAGTCGAGATATCTTGGTGAACATGAGACAGCCTTGATATGATTGAGACTAATATGAGTGCTAATCTTATAGGATGCTTCGAGCATGGAATAAGATGTAGACTCATGGGTACATTGGATGTACTGGACAGACCCTACTCGGATATTCCATTGCTTGTCACAATGTGAATGATCCTTGTGAGCACTAAGTGGCACATGTCCTTTGACTTGAGATCACTTGTGTTTCTAAATGATGATTGTCATTGTTTTGAGGTAGTTCAATATCATTTGAAACATAATGATTATAGACTATCTTGGATGGTGAGCTTGAATCAGGTTAGAGCACTAGTGATAGACATAGGATTGCCGTCTCCTTGTTTAAGGAGTGTGATGTTCTAATGGGCCCCCTATATGAGATGATTGAGATAGTGTATGGCCATGCCCAGATGACAATGTGCATCTGATCTAATCATGCTCATCGTATTGGAGTTACAAGCTTGACCCGCTTGTCCAATAAGAACATCCAGTGGCAAAGGACACATGTATGCCTTGTGAATGGAGTCACACTTGTGCAATGGTTTGGGAGTAGTCTTGGAAGACTCTTTCCTTTATATCGGGAGACAGTGATGTGTTGCTAGATACCCCTCACTGATCGTGATAACGTAAGTTATCGTTACCGACATTTAGAGGAAACCCTCAGGGTCGCACAATTTGATGATATGGCTTACTTGAGTCAGATCGAATGGACTGGATTCTTTGAGTTCAGATTAAAGGGATTTTATCTCTGATTGTAAGTGAGATCTGGTCTGATCATGTTTGATTGATTAAGGCTTGAGATCGGTAAGCTTCGATCAAGAGAGATGATGCTAGATCGGAAAGATCAGGGGCATCAGGTGATGAATGGTTAGATCATGAGCCTTGGGGTTCAATATGGTCTAGACCACATGGCTTGAGCCATTTCGGTTTGGTTCATGAACCAAAGTTGAATCGAACGGTTTAGCTTGAACCGGTTCACAATTGTGAACGCATGGTTCAATGCTCAAATGCGTTTGGGTTATGGCTTGAGCGCATGCTTTGATGAGCTTCCATTTATGGAAAGTCATCAAAGGGGGCCGGTTTCACTTAACGCCAAAAACGCTTATGCGTTGGAACTCTTCTCATCAACGCCTTGGACATTGGTTGAGGTGTGGTTGACGACGAGAAGGAGAGCTTGGGCAAAGAGGAACTCTCGGCAACAAGGAAGTTCATCATCCCTTCCATTCGACAAGTGAAGATTCCTTGAGTGACTTGCTAGCACAAGCGACCCCAAGGAGTGAGCCAACTTCATCTTGTGTGTGGCACACTTTGGAGGAGACCTATCTTGATCTCTTCTTCCAAGCCGAGATCCAAGTCCATGGCATTGGTATGATTTCTAGTTTCAAGTTGATCATATTGTTTCATATCCGATCTTGACTTGAAGCCCTCTTTCCGCTATGCATGATAGATGAGCATGCTTAGGGTTTCTTCCCCCTTAGTTAGGGGTTCCTTCAATAATATCACTACACAACGAGCGAAGGATGGAGACAAGTACAATACTTGCGCCCCACCTAAGCTAAATCCGATAAATCCAGAAAAGCAATCCTCTACCAAGTCTTTGATCTAAAGCTTGATATACAAAAGGACCCTCTTCCCTAATCCCGGGAAGAGGTACACAAATATATATAAAGATATCAACAACGTCAGTACAAGGTTTTAGGGTTTAGGGTTATACCCTCCTCGCTAAGCACAATATGCACAAGATGAACTCTCGGCTCTCCTCTCCTCTAGGTGACCGAAACTTCAAGACTCCTCAAAGGGGAAAGCCCTTTGAGGATCGGACCCTAAGGTGGAAGACCTTAGGGTTGTTGTTGATGTTATCCCTTCCTTGCGCCCTCCTCTGAGCACAAGGTTGCCAAGATCACTTAGTGGACAGCAAGTTGCTTCCACTCCAAGTGACCACCGGTGATGAAGATCAAGAAGAAGAACTCGCCTCAAGTCTCCCCAAGCCTCCAAGAACTCCCGGTTGCAAGAATTAGGGTTCTTCCTTACCTCAAGGAAGAACACTCTCCTTCACTCTCGAATTGGGCAGCACTTCGTTGTAGCAAGAGTGTGGAACCCTCTCAAGTTCGCCAAGGCTCCTCTTTTATAGAACAGCCCCCTTTGTCGCTAAGTCTAAGCTCCAATTCAAGTTGCGCCAAGCCATGGAGGAAGAATAGGAATCTCCCTCCTATTTCGGTGGAGTTCAAACTCCTCCACAAATTCAAACAGCCCTTGACCGAGCAAGGGGAAGACCAAGCCGTGAAGGAGGAGTTCGCCCAAGCATGAACTCGCCTCCCATGATGGATCTAATTCGGTTATGAAGAGGGAACCCAATAAACCTCTTATTGGATCCTCAATTCAAACCTTATTGGATCTTCTCCTTTAAGTCGCCACATGCCACTCATGTGCTCACTTAAATAAGATGCCAAGAATATTCCTTGAAACCCTAGGCCACATAGATCAGCCCCTAGGTCTCAGAATTGAACCCCGATCGAACCCAGGGTTATCTCCAGTGACCATGGTTAAGCTGACCATGGTTAAGGTAACCATGGTTAAGTTAACCATGCTTCGAAATACGGGAATGATCCCTCATCACTCCAAAGCACCCCCAGGCCATGCCTAAGGATAAGTATGTCGATGTACCTGCAAAAACATACTTAACACAATGTCAGTGTCCTAACTTCACTAGTAGGCTCACTGCATCTTCAGCCTAGCTCCCCTCTAGACTCCTCCCTTCCTCCCCAGAACCCCGCTGGATCCATGGAATGGTCTGGGGTATAACCCCAGCGTACCCAGGGTCTCACACTGGGGGCAGTACAGGGCACATGCCTTGGGGGAATGAGGGCATGTCCCCCTACTACCCCCAGTGTACAAAGTGCCACCTAGTAGAATTCCCCCATGTCCCCCATACTAACTCCAGTGTGCAGACTACCACCGATGTGCAAAAGGCTTCCCAAGCCGTAGCAAGGCTAATTTTACACATTTGGCACTCTAAATACTGGGGGTAGTATGGGGGACATGCCATGGGGGCATGAGGGCATGTCCCCCTACTGCCCCCAATATACAAAGTGCCACCTAGTAGAGTTCCCCCATGTGCCCCCTACTAACTCCAGTATGCAGACTACCACCGATGTGCAAAAGGCTTCCCAAGACGTAGCAAGGCTAATTTTACACATTTGGCACCCTGCATACTGGGGGTTGTATGGGGGACATGCCATGGGGGCATGAGGGCATGTCCCCCTACTACCCCCAATATACAAAGTGTCACCTAGTTGAGTTTCCCCATGTCCCCCCTACTACCTCCAGTATGCAGACTGCCACCGATGTGCCAAAGGCTTCCCAAGCCGTTGCAAGGCTAATTTTACACATTTGGCACTCTACAAATTGGGGGTAGTACGGGGCACATGAGATGGGAGCATGAGGGCACATCCCCCCGACTACCCCCAGTGTGAAGCCCTGGGTACCTTGGGGTTATACCCCAGCCCATCCCATGGACTCAATGGGATTTGAGTAGGGATTGGGGGAGCTTAGTAGAGAATATGCATTTGCAAAAACGCTAAGTCCATTGTAGGAGGTTACATGGACATTGGAGCAATATTTGAGCTTGTGTACAAGCATGCAAAAAAATATGTCATTGACAAGATTTGAACCCAAGACCCATGGAAGAGCAAAGCCTTATGTTTCATGAGGTAACCAACCCAAGCATGGGTCATTAGCTGAAAGAAGAGGAGGCGCCTTCCACTTAAACTCTTCTTAATGCAAAAGGGCAAATTTGTCAAAAGGCTAGACTAATTGGGGATCTTGGATAAAATCGATTTGGAAAGAAGAGAAGACATTTGGAAATTGGCTAAGGAATGAACCGAGAGTGTGGGAGACCTTGTGGTGGCGATTTGAGGGAGGAAGCTTCATCCGGCCACCCTATTCTCTCCACTTGGGCGTGATCTTGAGGTGAGCTCACGCCTCCCTTCATCCTTTCATCTCCGGCGACTTGTGGTGGTGGTTTGGAGGGGTTCCGGCCATCCTCCACTTGGTGGGTGGGCGGCAGCTTGAGGGAGCAGCCGGCCTGCACTCATCCCTTCTCATTCAGCTTGGAGGATTTCGTATTGGGGGATATTTGGTTCTTGGGGGCTGGTGTTGAGGGAGGCTCACGCAAGAGCCCCTTCTTGCCCTAGCTTGGGGGAGTTTTCTTAGCCATTCGACTTGGTTCCTTGGAGGAAGGAACCGGCTGTTCTTGGAGAGGAGAAGGAGCACCGGCGGCCACTAGATTGTTGGTGGCGCCACCTGACCTTCATCCACTTGTGGCGGCTGAGGTGCTGCCCACTTGAGGTTCAGCTTGTTCTTGGACTTGGAGGCAAGTCCAAGGAAGGAGGAGAATCTACAACTACCTAGGGAGGCGACCCTAGGGTTGGAGCTCTTCATCACTTGGTGGAGAGCGCTTTGGAGGAGCTTGGCTTCATTGGAGGGGGCTGATCTACTTCCACACTTGCATTGCGTAGGAGTGGTATACATTCCTCACTTATCTTATTTACATTGCACTAGTATTGTGTAAGAACTTGTGTAGAGCTTGTATGAACATTATACTCTGTTGAGTAGTTGATAGGATATCTGTTTTCTCGATCGGTGTGATTATCGCTGTGTAGTTGTGGATACCTGTTTTAGGGTTTGGGCATATGTCTAGTGCCCGTATATTGTAAACTGCCAGCGATTGTGTGACTGTCATTTGCAGGGCGCTTAGGTTTAAGATTGTTGGTAAGGGTGCATATGGGGTTGAGAAGCAACATGTGCTTGCCACCCGCCCCTTATTGACCTAGGTCTAGGGCTAGGAGAAGGCTAGGACTCAGTTCCATCAGCACAGCTTTGGAGCTCAGTTCCATCAGAGCCAGCCCAGAGAGCGCAGAGAGGTGCAGATCTTGCTAGAAAACGATCTTGATAGCTTCCGCAGATTGAGGGTAGGCTGACAATCTACACAGAGGTTGTGTAGATTGTGCCATCACGCTCAGGAATTTACGCAAAAATTTAGCACAGAATTTGGGGCGTGACACCCAGTATGCAACGTGCCACCTAGTAGAGTTCCCCCATGTCCCCCTATTACCTCCAGTATGCAAACTGCCACCGATGTGCAAAAGCCTTCCCAAGCCGTAACAAGGCTAATTTTACACATTTGGCACTTTGCATACTGGGGGTAGTACGGGGGACATGCCCCCATGCCATGGGGGCATGTCCCCCGTAATACCCCCAGTATGTTGAGTGCAGCCTAGTAGAGTTTCCCATGTCCCCCTACTACATCCAGTATGCAGAGTGCCACCGATGTGCAAAAGGCTTCCCAAGCCGTAGCAAAACTAATTTTACACATTTGGCACTCTGCATACTGGGGTTAGTACGGGGGACATGCCCCCATGGCATGAGAGCTTGTCCCCCTACTACCCTAGTATGCAGTGCCATGGGGGCATGTCCCCCCTAATACCCCCAGTATACAGAGTACCACCAATGTTCAGAAGGCTAGCCTAATTTTACACATTTTGCAGACTCTGTGCTGGGAGCTTTGGGGGGCATAGCCCCCCACCGCCCAGTATGTAGAGTACCACATGTGCAGAAGGCTTCCCAAACCCTGGCTAGTATAATTTACACATTTGGCATACTCTATGCTGGGGGCATGTCCCCATACCACCCTTAGTATGCAAAGTGTCTCCTATGTGCAAAAGGCTTACCATGGCATAACTAACCTCATTTTACACATTTGGCATACTTTGTGCTATGGGGCACTTGGGAATGTCCCCACTATAATGGCTTTGCTGATTTTACATATTTGGCAGACTATATGCTAGGGGCACTAGGTAGCA
>CM050447.1:126672564-126702564 GCA_027563935.2 Costus lasius
CCGAGAGCTTGATTTGGGGGCTGCTTGAGAGGAGTTCAAGCTTCACCTAGCTGTAGCCGAGGGTTGCATTGGAGGAGTGCAGCCTTGGTGTTTGTTGGATTACCCCTTTGAAGCAAAAGGGGGCTGATTTCAGTTTGGAGGAGATTGGGAGGTTGGCGGCCACTTAGGGGAGCTTGAGGAGACCGATCACCACCTGACCTTCATCCATTGGGGGCGGCTGAGGTGCTGCTCATTTGGTGTTTGGCGTGTTCTTGGACTTGGAGGCAAGTCCAAGGAAGAAGGAGCATCTACAACTACCTAGGGAGGCGACCCTAGGGTTGGAACTCTTCATCACTTGGTGGAGAGCGCTTTGGAGGAGCTTGGCTTCATTGGAGGGGGCTGATCTACTTCCACACTTGCATTGCGTAGGAGTGGTATACATTCCTCACTTATCTTATTTACATTGCACTAGTATTGTGTAAGAACTTGTGTAGAGCTTGTATGAACATTATACTCTGTTGAGTAGTTGATAGGATATCTGTTTTCTCGATCGGTGTGATTATCGCTGTGTAGTTGTGGATACCTGTTTTAGGGTTTGGGCATATGTCTAGTGCCCGTATATTATAAACTGCCAGCGATTGTGTGACTGTCATTTGCAGGGCGCTTAGGTTTAAGATTGTTGGTAAGGGTGCATATGGGGTTGAGAAGCAACATGTGCTTGCCACCCGCCCCTTATTGACCTAGGTCTAGGGCTAGGAGAAGGCTAGGACTCAGTTCCATCAGCACAGCTTTGGAGCTCAGTTCCATCAGAGCCAGCCCAGAGAGCGCAGAGAGGTGCAGATCTTGCTAGAAAATGATCTTGATAGCTTCCGCAGATTGAGGGTAGGCTGACAATCTACACAGAGGTTGTGTAGATTGTGCCATCACGCTCGGGAATTTACGCAAAAATTTAGCACAGAATTTGGGGCGTGACAACTGGTATCAGAGCCCGCTTCTAGCACAGATCAGTAGGATTGTATTGGGGTTTTCTGAGTTAGGACGAGTGAGTCAGGGATATCGACGTTAGTTTAGTTGCTGTTTGGGGGTTGCGTACGTCGGAGCCTAGTGCCCGGGGCGTAATTCCTCAGTAACTTGCTAATCGGTCAGTTCCGACCATTCTGAGAATATTCCCCAGTCTTTCCTTTAGTTCTCACAGTTCACACCGAGATTCAGAGATAGCGCTATTCACGAGGAGTATGGCAGCCCAGACACAGCTCGAGGAGAGGTTCTCGAGGCTGGAGACAGCTGTAGAGAGGATCCAGCATTCTATGGGATTTGATAATGGTGAGTGGCATGGAGATCCACTTGATGAGCGTGTAGCAGCTATACACGGCATCATTCATCATGTCCAGCTAGAGACCGAGGCCCAGATAGCTGAGATGACTCATGCTTTTGAGAGTCAGATGGCGGAGATGTCTCAGGGGATGGAGAACCTCATGGTAGATCTGAACCTAGTAAAGTTAGGTCTGGCGCATGTGACGGCACATCCACCCACAGCCACAGTGCCAGCACCAGTTCAGACTATCAGACGCCATGTTCTAGAGCCCACTACCTTTGCGGGGGCGCGGGGTAGCGAAGGAAGTGGAGAACTTCCTATTCGATATGGAACACTATTTCAGAGCAGCAGGTATCACTGCTGAGGAGCGGATAGAGGTTTGCGCAGCCTATCTGAGAGGCGATGCGAAGTTGTGGTGGAGGACCCACATAGCCCCACGGACTGAGGGGGACGCTCCTGAGATCCCAGACTGGGATGCTCTGAAGGCTGAAATGAGGGCACATTTCAGACCTGCAGATACTTTGCACAGTGCGCGGATGGCACTGAG
Organism: Costus lasius; assembly: GCA_027563935.2. Lineage (NCBI taxonomy): Eukaryota > Viridiplantae > Streptophyta > Magnoliopsida > Zingiberales > Costaceae > Costus > Costus lasius. The sequence continues at coordinate 126,674,406 of CM050447.1, forward strand.
GTACTTGAAGCACACTGGCAACATCAGAGAATATGTGAAGCAATTTGGCACTCTACTGCTAGAGGTGCCAAACAAGAGTGAAGAGGAGAAATTTCATGACTTCACAGGTGGCTTACAAGATTGGGCATACAGAGAACTCCAGAGGAAGGGAGTTACCACATATAGAGAGGCAGTAGCAGCTGCCGATGCCTTGGTAGATATGGGAGGGCACAGGTCCACTGCACCTAAGACCACTTCTTCACCACCTAGGAGGCCTGCAGGGCCAAGTCAGACAAAGAAGTGGGTACCCAACTGGAAAAAGGGGAAAACTGTGACCCATCAGCCACAGACACAGAAGAAACCACAGCCAGTGCAGTATAGACCCCAACCACAGCAAGGAAAAGCTTCTACATCTGGTGCTAGTACTAGCAAAACTAGACCAGGATGCTATATCTGCAACGGTCCTCACATGATGAGAGACTGTCCTAGGAAGCAGGGGATTGCTTCCTTAGCTGTAGAAAATGCACAGAAGGGCCAGGACGACCATGGATGCACTGGGGTATCTGTTAACCCAATGGTGATTGCCAATGTCAGTGTTAGGTCTAGTCCTTTGATGTATGTGGACATCACTCTCAACGATGTACAAATCGCAGCTATGGTAGACACGGGTGCCACCCATCTGTTTGTGTCAGATAGGGTGAAGGATAGACTGAAGTTAAAGACTATGCCGTGTACCAATAATGTCAAGACTGTGAATGCAGACCCAAGGAAAGCATCCGGAGTATCATATGACGTGCCAGTTAGGCTTGGTTCTTGGTCAGGGCGTGTACATGCTATGGTGACAGCCCTAGATGATTTTGATGTGATAGTGGGTATGGACTTGCTTCGGCGCGCGAAGGCAGTCCCAATGCCTCACTTGAACGGATTGCAGATAGTTGACGAGCGATCACCTTGTTTTCTTCCTTGCCACACTGCGGCAAAGGTTGAAAGTAATAACAAGGGCAAAGAGGTGGTGGCAGCATCTATTGTAGCCAAAGGTCTTCGACGTGGAGAGACCACTTACCTAGCACATGTCAGGGTAGTGGAGGATCTTCCTCAGATAGTTTCGACACTTGTGCAGCCGAGGGGACACAGGGGAGGTCCGGCCAGCCTTCCTAGTTCTAGTAGGAGCCGAGAGGTAGAGACCAGTATGGGGGCGGCGGAGATGACTTTGGATGATCATATCAGACAGTTACCTGCACCTATAGGGGGTTTGTTACAGGAGTATCAGGATGTGGTACCGCCAGAGATGCCGAAGGTGTTACCACCTAGGCGTGACATTGACCATACCATCGAGTTGATTCCAGGGGCTGTTCCACCAGCCCAGGCACCTTACAGGATGCCTCCTGCTGAGTTAGAGGAACTCAGAAAGCAATTGGATGATTTGTTAGAGTCTGGGTACATCCAGCCTTCTAAAGCACCCTATGGAGCACCTGTATTATTTCAGAGGAAGAAGGATGGATCAATGCGCATGTGTGTAGATTATAGGGCTCTTAACAAGGTGACTGTTAAGAATTCCTATCCTATCCCATTGATCCAGGACCTGATTGACAGACTGGTGCATGCTAAAGTGTTCAGTAAGCTAGATTTGAGATCTGGGTACTGGCAGGTCAGAATTGCAGAAGGGGATGAGCCCAAGACCACATGTGTTACACGTTATGGGTCCTATGAGTTCCTGGTCATGCCATTTGGGCTGACCAACGCTCCAGCTACATTTTGCAATCTGATGAACAACATCCTACATACTTTTCTGGATAAGTTTGTAGTGGTGTACTTGGATGACATTGTGATTTACTCTGATAGCCTGGAGGAGCATACAGAGCACCTGAGGCAGGTGTTGTCAGTCTTGAGAGAGAACCAGTTATATTTGAAACTGGAAAAATGTGATTTTGCCAAAGATGAAGTGGAATTTCTTGGGCACATTGTTGGAGGGGGCCAAGTGCGTATGGACAAAAGGAAGGTGGCGGCCATTGTGGATTGGCCGGCCCCTACATCTGTTAGCACCCTGAGGTCTTTCCTAGGGTTGGCTAATTTTTATAGGCGGTTCATAAAGGACTACTCTAAGGTTGTAGCTCCTTTGACCGACCTGTTGAGGAAAGATGTTTCCTGGTGTTGGGCGGAGAGACATCAGAGGGCATTCAGTGATCTGAAGGAGAGGGTTACTTCAGAGCCGATACTGAGACTTCCTGATTTTACTTTACCCTTCGAGGTACATACTGATGCATCGGATAGGGCTTTGGGTGGAGTCCTAGTCCAGGAGGGTAGACCTATTGCTTATGAGAGCAGGAAGCTGAAGAGTGCTGAAATGAATTACTCTGCACACGAGAAGGAGATGCTTGCTGTTGTGCATTGCTTGAGAACTTGGAGAGTGTACTTGCTAGGAAGCAAGTTCACTGTTAAAACTGATAATGTAGCCAATACATTTTTCCAGACCCAAAAGAAGTTATCAGCGAGACAGGCTAGGTGGCAGGAGCAACTAGCCGAGTTTGATTTTGGGTGGGAACATAAACCGGGGCGCATTCATCAGGTGCCTGATGCACTCAGCCGGATTGCAGTGGTAGCTTCTTGTTGTGCTTTGTCCTATGCTCAGAGCAAAATTATTGGACTTATCAGAGATTCAGCACTGGCGGATCAGACCTATGAGAAACTGTTATCTCAGATCAGGATGGGGGTCATCCGGAGATATTACATTAGTGATGAGGGTCTGATCATGGCCAAAGGAGACCGACCTTATGTCCCAGCCTCAGGTGTAAGATCCAATGATCTTGAGTCCTGGTAAGCATTATTTGGATTTAAATAAAATCATTAGCTGTGATATTTTTATGTATTGGTTGTTAATAGTTAATTAACTAGAGATTTTTGGTTGTTAATTCATTGTAAATTAATTAGAGATTATTTGTTTGATTATTGGCTGTTAATTTATGATAAATTATCATTGGTTGTTCATGATAAATTAATTAGGATTTATGGGTTGTAAATTGTAAGTTAATTAATTAGACCTTATTGGTTAATTAATTAGACCTTATTGGTTAATTAAATCCTTGTTGGATATTAATTAAATCCTTATTGGATTTGCGCTTAAGTGAATTAATTAATTGGATGTTAATTTAAATTCATATTGGATTTCACTTAAACCATGAGTTATTGGGTTTACACTAATTGGGTTTTAAAATTTGAATTAATGGGTTAATGGGTTAAACCCTTTTGAATTAATTGGTTAGAGGGTTAAAACCTTAAAAACCAAAATTTAAGTGGGTAATTTCGGTTAGGGTAGAGTTTTGGCGATTTTTGGCTTGGAGAAAAACATTGGGCGACGGCTTGAAAGAACTTGGCGATTTCCTTGAAGGCTTGGACGATTTTCCTCTTCCTCTTCCTTTTCCTTGGCCGGCATCTTTGATTTGGGTGGCGTTCTTTTCCATTGGTGGTGGCAAGGCTCTAGACGAATTTTTGGAAGGGTTTTCTTATTAGTATTCACGGTTAAGAGGTGAGTTGTGTTAATTGATGAGTTAGATGATATATTCGCTTGTTGGAAATCTTACCATGCTAAAACCGAAATTCAAGACTTCACCATGATGAAAACCGAATTTTGTAAAGTTGATTATATGATGAAAACCGAATTTTGTAAAGTTGATTATATCATGAAAACCGAATTTTTTTAAAGGTGATTATATGATGATTATTTAACCGAAAATTTGTATGAAATTTAAGGTATTTTTATAGGAATTTTGGTAGCATTAAATCATTGAATTTTGGGTATGAAACTCTTGTTAATTATAGTTAAACCGAAATCAATTTTGGTAACATTAAGTCAATGATGTTTGTAGCATGAATGAAAACCGAAACCTTGTTGATGGTAGTTAAACCGAAATAATCTTGATGATTGTTTATGAAAACCGAAAATTGTAATAAGGAATTTAAGGTATTCTCTTATGGAATTTAGGAAGTTTTAAACCAATGATTTTGAGCATGATATTCATGTTAACTAAGGTTTAGAATTTTAGTAGATGATATGATATGTTAACCGTGGGTTATATGTAGAGATTTGTAAGATAGTTTGTATGACTTCATGTTTTAGTTTTATGTTAATTTTTATGGATGCTTGTTAACTGCAATGTTGAGAAATTGTTTGAGAAATTTGGGTGATAACCTAGTAAAGTTTGACTGAACTAATCAGCATGAAACCTAAGGACCACACTACTTTATATGATTGTTAATATTATGTAATTAGGTGATTCTTGAAATATTAAGTGTTTATGTGATTTTTGGAAATTATGTGATTATGGGAATTTTGAATATTATGTGTTATGTGTTGGTTAGGACTATGGCTAAGTATAACCGTGTACTCATAGGATAGTCCTTATGTGATATGTGAAGGGTTAGATTTCAGCCCTATATTTGATATGTGAGGAGGTTGATGTTCAGCCTGCCTATTATGATTATTGTGATGGGGGTTAATGTTCAGTCTGCCCGATATGATTTTTGTGATGACTATCCTAGAGTCTAGTTGACACTTAGGAGTCCACCTTTGTGAAATATGAAATAAGATATGTCTGTTGTCCAGTAGGAACCTTTTGGGAGAACGGGTTTTGACGCAAAGTGCCATGTCTTGGTCGGACAGGGGCCACCTCTTGATGTCATTACTCTTTTATGTTATGGGGTGATATAAGACGCAAAGTGCCATGTCTTGATCAGACAGGGGCCACCTCTTGATGTCATCACTCTCATTTTGTGATGTTGGGTGTCGTAGAGCAAAGTGCCACGTCATGACCTGACGGGGGCCACCTCTTGAATCTACACACAATCCATCGATATGTTATGGGGTGATAGAGCAAAGTGCCACGTCGTGACCTGGCGGGGGCCACCTCTTGATTCTACTCACTATCCATGTTTATGTGTTGCACGAGATTTTGCAGCTCCCAGTGCTTTGGCCAAGCCGGGTTAGACCATATTGGTCACTACTGATTATGCTGGACAACTAGGTTAATTAAGTATGGTGTGTTTAGTTGGTTTAGAATATATGTGTTTAATTGGTTTAGAGTAAAACTCTAGAACCTGAGTTTGTGAACATGAGTTTGTTATATGTTGGTGTGTACATCTGACTGTTTATATGACTTCTGTATTTATTTTGTTATATGTTGACATAATGTTCTTGTTAAAGATTTTTAAAATAATCTGCCTATATTTTTTAGTGTATGTTATGGATGGTCGATTTAGACTATCCACTCACTGGGCTGTGTAGCTCACCCCTCATTATTTTCAGGTATAGAGCAGGGGCGCATTTCTTGAGTGCATTGGCGTGGATAAATATGCTATTTGCTGTTTTAAGAACTTTTGTGTTTAATTCTTGAGGGCCGGTTGTGGCCTTAACATGAATTATATGAACTATGTGAACCATGTGAATTATGTGAATTGTGTTGCCGGTTATGGCAGTCTTATGAGTTTGATTTTTGTGTCACCGCGGGCTTCAGCCTGGTTTCGGTGTTTGGTATGAGTTTATAAAATCGACTTTGTGGCTTTGCTTTGAATTTCGAATCGAATTGTATTTATGCCATCGGATTTGATATAACTGTTGCCTTGCATATGTCTAGTGCAAGGATTGCGTGGTGGCAGGTACCCTTATGTGATTTATGAGATTTGTGTTTTGTGGATATTTATGTGTTTTTCTTGAACTCGGTTTTACCTAGCATATGATCGATCTTATATGAAACATCCTGTACCGTTCATGAATTATGCCATTTGTTTGGGGTTAAGATAACGGGATGTTACAGAATGGTATCAGAGGAGTTGGCTAGCTAAAACTTAGTTTGGGGGAAAACATGTTTGTGTATTGCTAGACACCTGTTAGGTTTATGATTGTTTTCCTGACTATGATATGTGTGTGTAGGCATTTAAGATGGTGCGAACCAGAGGAAATGCTAGTGATGAGGGCGAGCAGACCCTGAGTCTCTCGAGAGCTATTGAGGCTCTGACTGGCATGGTACAACAACAAGGTGCCATGATAGAGAGGCAAGCTCAGATGCTGCAGCAGCAGCAGACTCAGCACCAAGAAGCACAACATCAGCTTTTGCAGCAGCTGACTCAAGAGAGACCCCAGACTACTACTCGAGCAGTGGGGGATGACTCTCAGGAGGGCGCTCACAGGCGCTATGCTTCACTTGTGAGTGAATTCCAGAAACTGGGTCCTAGCTCATTTTATGGATGCTCAGAATCCAGTACTGCCGAGAACTGGCAGTTGTGCTTGGAAAAGATTTTCCAAGTTATGCGTTGCTCGGACGAAGACAAGTTATGTCTGACCACCTATATGATGCGTGCTGACACAGATGAGTGGTGGAAGGGCGTGGTGAGACTTGCCGAAGAAAGACATGAGACTGTAGATTGGCCTTACTTCTTGTCTCGATTTAACGAGAAGTACTTCCCAGATAGTTTGGTGGAGGACCGAGAGGTGGCATTTATTCACCTGGAGCAGGGTGATATGACTGTGGACCAGTATGAATTACAGTTCACGAAATTGGGAAAGTATGCTCCTCACCTGATAAACACTGAAAAGAGGAGAGCTACTAAGTTTCTCAGAGGTCTCAGATGGGACATTAGAGAGCAGGTTGGTGCTCAGCACTTGGAGACCTATGTTGAGACTGTTGGGCGAGCACGCACCATTGAGAGATACATAGCTGAGAGGAGTTCTCATGTTGCCGTGACAGTGATTCCTGCAGCTGAGGCGGCGGTTCCTCAGTATGGTAGTGGCGGCAAGGGTAAGAAGTACCCTAAACATAAGGACTACAAAAAGAGCAGGTATAAGCCTTACTCCTACAAGGCACCGCAGCAGTCCAGGGATACACCGCAGCAGTTCAGAGATGCCAGGGATGTAAGAAACGGTATCACTTGTAGTTATTGTGGGCTCAAGGGACATCTAGTGAAAGACTGTCATAAGAAGAATGGCGTGTGCTTCAGGTGTAAGAAACCTGGGCACATGGTCAGGGACTGCAAAGAGCCTGAGATACAGCCCAGAGGCGCAGATAAGCCTACAGTCCAGACACGAGTTTATGCTGTGGCTGAAAAGGATACACGAGCTTCCCGATCCGTTGTGGAAGGTACTTTATTTGTATTTGATCAGTTAGCTCGTATCTTATTTGATCCTGGTGCAAATCTGTCTTTTGTATCTGTTAGATTTGCTGCATGTTTACCTGTTGTACCTAAGATGCTAGATTATGTTGTGTCTGTCAGTACTCCCTTAGGAAAGTCATTATCTACAGACACTGTGTGTGCTGACTGTGTAGTGCATGTAGAGGGTTATGAGTTTCTGGTAGATCTAATCCTCTTAGACATGCAAGATTATGATGTCCTCTTAGGAATGGATTGGTTGTCTTCACATCATGCCACTGTGGATTGCTTTGAGAAAGTAATCACTTTAAATCTGCTAGATGGGAATCGGATTTTTGTGAGAGGTCTAGTGTCAGATCAAGGACCACATGTAATATCTTTCCTGCAGGCCAGGAAATTACTTGCTAGTGGATGCAAGGGTTATCTTGCGCATGTTAAGGTGCAGGATGATTCTACTTCTGATTTGACTCAGATGGCGGTGGTGAAAGAATTTCCTGATGTGTTCTCTGAGGAATTTTCAGGCTTGCCACCAATTAGAGAAGTGGAGTTTGGCATTGAGTTGGCGCCAGGTACGGCACCTATCTCCAGAGCTCCTTATCGTATGGCTACTTCAGAGTTGGCCGAGCTTAAGAAACAACTGGAGGAATTGCTAGAGAAAGGGTATATTCGGCCTAGTGCTTCTCCCTGGGGAGCGCCAGTGCTATTTGTGAAGAAGAAAGATGGAACCCTGAGGATGTGTATAGACTACAGGCAACTGAACCAAGTGACTATCAAGAATAGTATCCTCTTCCCAGAATTGATGATCTGTTTGATCAATTACAGGGAGCTACAGTGTTCTCTAAGATTGATCTGTGATCAGGGTATTATCAGCTTAGGGTCAAGGATGAGGATATATTTAAGACTGCTTTCAGGACCAGGTATGGGCATTTCGAATTTTTAGTTATGCCTTTTGGACTGACGAATGCACCTGCTGTTTTCATGGATTTGATGAACAGGGTATTCCATGAATTGCTTGACTCTTGTGTGGTAGTCTTTATAGACGATATTTTGGTATACTCACGGACTACTTCAGATCATGTCAGTGACTTGCGCAGAGTGCTGGAGATTCTGAGGAAGAACCGATTATTTGCCAAGGCTAGTAAGTGTGAGTTCTGGCTAGAGAAAATCAGCTTCTTGGGACATGTGATTTCTGGTCAGGGGGTGTCTGTGGATCCAGTTAAGGTGCAAGCCATCCTTAATTGGGGAAGACCGACTAGTGCTACTGAGATCAGGAGTTTTCTGGGTTTGGTAGGTTACTACCGGAGATTTGTTGAGGGATTCTCCAAGCTGGCGGGTCCTTTAACTAAATTGACCAGAAAGGAGGCCAAGTTTATTTGGGATGATAAGTGTGAAGAGAGCTTTCAAGAGCTGAAAAGGAGATTGACTAGTACACCGATCCTCATTATTCCTAGTGATGGGGAAAGGTTTACTGTTTATACAGATGCTTCAGGCAAAGGGTTGGGTTGTGTCTTGATGCAGAAGGGTTCTGTGGTAGCCTATGCTTCGAGACAACTGAAGGAGTATGAATTGAACTACCCTACTCATGATTTAGAGTTGGCGGCCGTAGTCTTTGCTTTGAAGATATGGCGTCACTATTTGTTGGGTCAGGAGTTCGATCTGTTCACTGATCACCAGAGTCTCAAGTATATCTTCACTCAGAAGGAGTTGAATATGAGACAGAGAAGATGGATGGAGTTGATCAAAGATTATGACTTCTCTATTCAGTATCAGGCTGGAAAGGCCAATGTAGTGGCGGATGCTCTGAGCAGACATCCAGTTACTTCAGTAGCTGCTTTACGGGTTAGTGAGTGGCGGTTACTGCAGGAGTTCAGCGATCTCAGGATCAGTGTTTCTCCTAAAGTTCAGTCTGGTTATGTGGCTTTTCTCAGAGTACAGTCTGCTTTGTTGCAGAAGATCAGAGATCAGCAGTCTGTGGATCCGAGATTAGTTCAGATCAGGGATAGTCTGGTTGATGGCGCAGTTCAGGATTTTAGCCTGTCTGATGATGGTATTCTTCGGTTTCGTGGAAGGGTATGTGTCCCTGAGGAACCGAGCTTGAGGAAAGAAATATTGGAGGACAGCCATAACTCCAAATATTCTCTACATCCTGGTGTGACTAAGATGTATCAGGACCTCAAGAAAAATTTTTGGTGGCCGGGCATGAAGAAAGAAGTATCTGATTTTGTCTCTAGGTGTTTAACCTGTCAGACTGTAAAGGCTGAACATCAGAAGCCTGGTGGTTTGTTGCAGCCCCTTCCTATTCCTGAGTGGAAGTGGGAATGCATCAGTATGGATTTTGTATGTGGTTTGCCCAGAACCAGATTGGGTCATGATGCTATTTGGGTGATTGTTGATAGACTCACTAAATCAGCCCATTTTCTCCCGATCAAGATGACTTATCCTTTAGAGAGGCTGGCTAGATTGTACATTGATGAGATAGTCAGATTACATGGAGTGCCGGTTGATATTGTGTCTGATAGGGACTCTCGATTTTTGTCCAGATTTTGGAAGAGCTTACAGGAGGGTTTGGGTACTAAGTTGAGTTTTAGTACAGCATACCATCCTCAGTCTGATGGCCAGACGGAGCGTACTATACAGACTCTAGAGGACCTGTTGAGAGCTTATGTGGTTGATTGGAGTTCTGAGTGGAACCGGGATCTATCTTTGATAGAGTTCACTTATAATAATAGCTTCCACTCCAGTATTCAGATGGCTCCATATGAGGCTTTGTATGGGAGAAGGTGTAGGACTCCCTTGTGTTGGGAGGAAACTGGTGACAGAATGATTTTGAGATCTGATGCAGTACAGGAGACTACTGATAAGGTCAGAGAGATTCAGGATAAATTGAAGATTGCTCGGGACAGACAGAAGAGTTATGCTGATGACCGTCGTCGTTCCTTGGAGTTTGTAGTAGGGGATCATGTTTTCTTAAAAGTATCACCTACTAAGGGTGTTATGAGATTTGGCAAAAAGGGCAAGTTGAGCCCTAGATTTGTAGGCCCTTTTGACATTATTGAGAGAATTGGTCCAGTGGCTTACCGGTTAGCTTTACCTCCTGCTTTGGATCATGTGCATAAGGTATTCCATGTCTCTGCTTTGAGGAAATATCATCCTGATCCATCTCATGTGTTGGAGTTGGAACCTCTTCAGATTCAGAGTGACTTGACATTTGAGGAAAGACCTCTTCGGATTGTGGATAGAAAGGATAAAGTTCTGAGGAACAAGACTATACCTTTGGTAAAGGTTATCTGGGGAAATCAGTCAGTTGAGGAGGCGACATGGGAGACTGAAGCTGATATGAGGAAATTTTATGCTTACCTCTTTGATGATATGGATGCTGAGCTTTAGAGGACTAAAGCTTTATAAGGAGGGAGGGATGTAAGATCCAAGGATCTTGAGTCCTGGTAAGCATTATTTGGATTTAAATAAAATCATTAGCTGTGATATTTTTATGTATTGGTTGTTAATAGTTAATTAACTAGAGATTTTTGGTTGTTAATTCATTGTAAATTAATTAGAGATTATTTGTTTGATTATTGGCTGTTAATTTATGATAAATTATCATTGGTTGTTCATGATAAATTAATTAGGATTTATGGGTTGTAAATTGTAAGTTAATTAATTAGACCTTATTGGTTAATTAATTAGACCTTATTGGTTAATTAAATCCTTGTTGGATATTAATTAAATCCTTATTGGATTTGCGCTTAAGTGAATTAATTAATTGGATGTTAATTTAAATTCATATTGGATTTCACTTAAACCATGAGTTATTGGGTTTACACTAATTGGGTTTTAAAATTTGAATTAATGGGTTAATGGGTTAAACCCTTTTGAATTAATTGGTTAGAGGGTTAAAACCTTAAAAACCGAAATTTAAGTGGGTAATTTCGGTTAGGGTAGAGTTTTGGCGATTTTTGGCTTGGAGAAAAACATTGGGCGACGGCTTGAAAGAACTTGGCGATTTCCTTGAAGGCTTGGACGATTTTCCTCTTCCTCTTCCTTTTCCTTGGCCGGCATCTTTGATTTGGGTGGCGTTCTTTTCCATTGGTGGTGGCAAGGCTCTAGACGAATTTTTGGAAGGGTTTTCTTATTAGTATTCACGGTTAAGAGGTGAGTGGGTTGTCTAATTGATTTCTATCTATTTGTTTGTGTTAATTGATGAGTTAGATGATATATTCGCTTGTTGGAAATCTTACCATGCTAAAACCGAAATTCAAGACTTCACCATGATGAAAACCGAATTTTGTAAAGTTGATTATATGATGAAAACCGAATTTTGTAAAGTTGATTATATCATGAAAACCGAATTTTTTTAAAGGTGATTATATGATGATTATTTAACCGAAAATTTGTATGAAATTTAAGGTATTTTTATAGGAATTTTGGTAGCATTAAATCATTGAATTTTGGGTATGAAACTCTTGTTAATTATAGTTAAACCGAAATCAATTTTGGTAACATTAAGTCAATGATGTTTGTAGCATGAATGAAAACTGAAACCTTGTTGATGGTAGTTAAACCGAAATAATCTTGATGATTGTTTATGAAAACCGAAAATTGTAATAAGGAATTTAAGGTATTCTCTTATGGAATTTAGGAAGTTTTAAACCAATGATTTTGAGCATGATATTCATGTTAACTAAGGTTTAGAATTTTAGTAGATGATATGATATGTTAACCGTGGGTTATATGTAGAGATTTGTAAGATAGTTTGTATGACTTCATGTTTTAGTTTTATGTTAATTTTTATGGATGCTTGTTAACTGCAATGTTGAGAAATTGTTTGAGAAATTTGGGTGATAACCTAGTAAAGTTTGACTGAACTAATCAGCATGAAACCTAAGGACCACACTACTTTATATGATTGTTAATATTATGTAATTAGGTGATTCTTGAAATATTAAGTGTTTATGTGATTTTTGGAAATTATGTGATTATGGGAATTTTGAATATTATGTGTTATGTGTTGGTTAGGACTATGGCTAAGTGTAACCGTGTACTCATAGGATAGTCCTTATGTGATATGTGAAGGGTTAGATTTCAGCCCTATATTTGATATGTGAGGAGGTTGATGTTCAGCCTGCCTATTATGATTATTGTGATGGGGGTTGATGTTCAGTCTGCCCGATATGATTTTTGTGATGACTATCCTAGAGTCTAGTTGACACTTAGGAGTCCACCTTTGTGAAATATGAAATAAGATATGTCTGTTGTCCAGTAGGAACCTTTTGGGAGAACGGGTTTTGACGCAAAGTGCCATGTCTTGGTCGGACAGGGGCCACCTCTTGATGTCATTACTCTTTTATGTTATGGGGTGATATAAGACGCACAGTGCCATGTCTTGATCAGACAGTGGCCACCTCTTGATGTCATCACTCTCATTTTGTGATGTTGGGTGTCGTAGAGCAAAGTGCCACGTCATGACCTTACGGGGGCCACCTCTTGAATCTACACACAATCCATCGATATGTTATGGGGTGATAGAGCAAAGTGCCACGTCGTGACCTGGCGGGGGCCACCTCTTGATTCTACTCACTATCCATGTTTATGTGTTGCACGAGATTTTGCAGCTCCCAGTGCTTTGGCCAAGCCGGGTTAGACCATATTGGTCACTACTGATTATGCTGGACAACTAGGTTAATTAAGTATGGTGTGTTTAGTTGGTTTAGAATATATGTGTTTAATTGGTTTAGAGTAAAACTCTAGAACCTGAGTTTGTGAACATGAGTTTGTTATATGTTGGTGTGTACATCTGACTGTTTATATGACTTCTGTATTTATTTTGTTATATGTTGACATAATGTTCTTGTTAAAGATTTTTAAAATAATCTGCCTATATTTTTGAGTGTATGTTATGGATGGTCGATTTAGACTATCCACTCACTGGGCTGTGTAGCTCACCCCTCATTATTTTCAGGCATAGAGCAGGGGTGCATTTCTTGAGTGCATTGGCGTGGATAAATATGCTATTTGCTGTTTTAAGAACTTTTGTGTTTAATTCTTGAGGGCCGGTTGTGGCCTTAACATGAATTATATGAACTATGTGAACCATGTGAATTATGTGAATTGTGTTGCCGGTTATGGCAGTCTTATGAGTTTGATTTTTGTGTCACCGCGGGCTTCAGCCTGGTTTCGGTGTTTGGTATGAGTTTATAAAATCGACTTTGTGGCTTTGCTTTGAATTTCGAATCGAATTGTATTTATGCCATCGGATTTGATATAACTGTTGCCTTGCATATGTCTAGTGCAAGGATTGCGTGGTGGCAGGTACCCTTATGTGATTTATGAGATTTGTGTTTTGTGGATATTTATGTATGAGTTTGTGGAAATTTTCAGATCGTGTTTTTCTTGAACTCGGTTTTACCTAGCATATGATCGATCTTATATGAAACATCCTGTACCGTTCATGAATTATGCCATTTGTTTGGGGTTAAGATAACGGGATGTTACATCAGGGAATATTAGGTTCGGCTTGATGAGAGAATACCATGACACCGTGTGGGCGGGTCATCCTGGAGGCAAAAGAATGTATGCCTTGATCAGCAGAGCGTGGTATTGGCCGGGGATGAAGGAGGATATCGAGCATTATACTAAGACTTGTCATGTGTGTCAGCAGGACAAGGTAGAAAGGAGGAAAGAGGCAGGGCTTTTACAGCCATTACCTATTCCTGAGAGACCTTTCGCATCTATATCCATGGATTTCATCACCCATTTCCCCAAAGTAGAAGGGATGACATCTGTCTTTGTGGTAGTAGACAGATGTAGTAAGTATGCTATATTTGCTGCTGCACCAGAGGTTTGCACTGCAGAGGTTACTGCTAACCTATTTTTGACAAATGTGGTGAAGCACTTTGGGTTACCCAAGGAAATTATAAGTGATAGGGATCCTAGATTCACAGGGAGATTCTGGACTTCCCTATTCAAAAGATTGGGTACTGATTTGAAGATGTCAACAGCATACCATCCCCAGACTGATGGTCAGACAGAGAGAATTAATGCATTACTGGAAGAATATTTGAGGCATTTTGTTTCTTCTACTCAGAAGAACTGGTTGAATTTGTTAGACACAGCCCAGTTTGCATATAACATTCAGACATCGTCTGCTACAGAGAAGAGCCCATTTGAGCATGTGTTAGGGTGGCAACCTTTGACACCCATGGATACACTAAATAGGGGCGTAGGGGGAGAGTGTCAGGCGGCAGTCGACTTTGTAGAGGATAGGTCCGAGCTGTGGGATGAAGCTCGTGACAGCCTGACAGAGGCCAGGAACCGAATGAAGCTCTATGCTGATAGGGACAGGCGACATGTTGAGTTTTCAGTTGGAGAGTTGGTCCTTCTGAAGCTTACACCTCAGATGTGGAGGAAGACTAAGGCGAAGAGATATCATAGAGGCCTGATTAGGAGATATGAGGGTACTTTCAGGATCATAAAAAGAGTAGGCCCAGTTGCTTATAAATTGGACTTACCACGGTGGCTTCAGTTTTACCCCACCTTTCATGTCAGCCTATTGAAAAAGTATCATGCTGATGATAGGCATCCAGACCGAGGACAGGTGAGAAGACAACCTGCGAGGGGCAGAGTTGAGTTTGCTAAGAAGCCCGTGAAATTCTTAGACCATAGAGTCTATGGTTCGGGACCACCTGGAGGTCGAAAAATGGAATTCCTAGTTCAGTGGGAGAATGAACTAGAAGAGGACGCTACCTGGGAGAAGATGGAGGACATCACCCAGTTTGAAGAGTTAGCCAGGGTATACGACCAGCTGTTGGCCTCGAGGGCGAGCGCCAATTCAGTTGGGGGAGTATTGTGAAGCCCTGGGTACCTTGGGATTATACCCCAGCCCATCCCATGGACTCAATGGGATTTGAGTTGGGATTGGGGGAGTTTAGGAGAAGAGAATACTCATGCAAAAACGCAAAGTCCATTGTAGGAGATTACATGGACATTGGAGCAAGATTTGAGCTTGTATAGAGGGTACAAGCCTTAGCAAAAAAATATGTCATGGGTGGGGTTTGAACCCAAGACCCATGGAAGAGCAAAGCCCTAAGTTGCATGAAGTAACCAACCCAAGCGTGGGTCATTAGCTGAAAGGAAGAGGAGGCGACTTCCTCTTAAACACTTCTTAATGAAAAGGGGCGAAATTGACTTAAGCAAATTGGGGATCTCGATTTTGGGGCTGATTACTCTTGAATCCGATTTGGGGATCTTGAAGGCGATTTGGAGGGCGACTTTTGGAGAAGAAGACCAAAGCTTCATCTTCCACCTTTGCCGAATTGGAGAGGAGCTGGAGGTAGCTCACTCATTCCCCATTCCCTTCATCCTTCTTGGTGGCGAGTGCTTGAGGAGGGCTCACACTTCAGCCACCATTTCCACCTTGACCGAGAGGAGTTTGGAGCTTGGTGGCGGATTCTTGAGGAGCTCTCTTTTGGCAACCTGCAGCTTGGGTTGGCCGAAAGTTTCCATCTCTTTGGACCTTGAGGGCGAGCTGATTGAGGAGGTATCATCCCTTCATCCACTTGGCCGAAAGTCTATTGAGTATTGGAGGGGTTCTTCTTGGAGGAGAGGAGAACCGAGAGCTTGATTTGGGGGCTGCTTGAGAGGAGTTCAAGCTTCACCTAGCTGTAGCCGAGGGTTGCATTGGAGGAGTGCAGCCTTGGTGTTTGTTGGATTACCCCTTTGAAGCAAAAGGGGGCTGATTTCAGTTTGGAGGAGATTGGGAGGTTGGCGGCCACTTAGGGGAGCTTGAGGAGACCGACCACCACCTGACCTTCATCCATTGGGGGCGGCTGAGGTGCTGCTCATTTGGTGTTTGGCATGTTCTTGGACTTGGAGGCAAGTCCAAGGAAGAAGGAGCATCTACAACTACCTAGGGAGGCGACCCTAGGGTTGGAGCTCTTCATCACTTGGTGGAGAGCGCTTTGGAGGAGCTTGGCTTCATTGGAGGGGGCTGATCTACTTCCACACTTGCATTGCGTAGGAGTGGTATACATTCCTCACTTATCTTATTTACATTGCACTAGTATTGTGTAAGAACTTGTGTAGAGCTTGTATGAACATTATACTCTGTTGAGTAGTTGATAGGATATCTGTTTTCTCGATCGGTGTGATTATCGCTGTGTAGTTGTGGATACCTGTTTTAGGGTTTGGGCATATGTCTAGTGCCCGTATATTGTAAACTGCCAGCGATTGTGTGACTGTCATTTGCAGGGCGCTTAGGTTTAAGATTGTTGGTAAGGGTGCATATGGGGTTGAGAAGCAACATGTTCTTGCCACCCGCCCCTTATTGACCTAGGTCTAGGGCTAGGAGAAGGCTAGGACTCAGTTCCATCAGCACAGCTTTGGAGCTCAGTTCCATCAGAGCCAGCCCAGAGAGCGCAGAGAGGTGCAGATCTTGCTAGAAAACGATCTTGATAGCTTCCGCAGATTGAGGGTAGGCTGACAATCTACACAGAGGTTGTGTAGATTGTGCCATCACGCTCGGGAATTTACGCAAAAATTTAGCACAGAATTTGGGGCGTGACACTGGGGGCAGTAGGGGGCACATGCCCCCATTGCATAATGTGGTTAGTAAAGTTCACCCATGTCCCCCACCCCCCTACTACCTCAAGTATGCAAACTGCCACCAATGTGCAAAAGGATTCCCAAACCGTAGCAAGGCTAATTTTACACATCTGGCACTCTACATACTGGGTGTGAGGCCCTGGGTATGCTAGGGTTATACTCCAGACCATTCCATGGATCCAGCGGGGTTCTGGGGAGGAATGGAGGAGTCTAGAGGGGTGCTAGGCTGAAGATGCAGTGAGCCTACTAGTGAAGTTAGGACACTGACATTGTGTTAAGTATGTTTTTGCAGGTACATCTACATACTATATCCTTAGGCATGGCCTGGGGGTGCTTTGGAGTGATGAGGGATCATTCCCGTATTTTGGGAGCATGGTTAACTTAACCATGGTTACCTTAACCATGGTCAGCTTAACCATGGTCACTGGACATGAACCCAGGTTCGATCGGGGTTCAATTCTGAGACCTAGGGGCTGATCTAAGTGGCCTAGGGTTTCATGGAATATTCTTGGCATCTTATTTAAGTGAGCACATGAGTGGCATGTGGCGACTTAAAGCCAAGATCCAATAAGACTTGAGGATGGGATCCAATAAGAGAGTTAATGGGTTTTATCTTCATAATCCTCAAAGATCCAACATGAGGGGCGAGACTTGGCTTGGGCGGACAGCAACTTGTCTTCCTTGCTTGGTCAAGCTCGGTTTGAACATGTGGAGGAGTTTGAACTCCACCGAAATAGGAGGGAGTTCCCTATTCTTCCTCCATGGCGCGGCTCCACTTGAATTGGCGCTTTGGACTTGGGGATTGGGGGCTGCTCTATAAGATGAGGGGGTTGGCGACATCAGCAAGCGGATCTCCACTTGAAGAGACGAAGTGCTGCCAAAATTAAGAGTGAGGTACTCTTGGTGATCTCGGCTAGAGGAAGAAGAAGGTAATCTTAGTGGTAAGATTACTTGGCGACTTCTTGGAGGTGTGGACTTCATCACCGGCGGCTTTCTTCTTCATCTTCACCACCGAAGTTCACCTTGGAGTGGAAGCACCTTGCTGTCCACTAGGTGTTCTTGGCGTGTTCTTGGGCTTGAGGCGAGTCCAAGGAGGAGACTTCATCAACACACCCTAGAGTCTTCCACTCTAGGGTCCGAACCCTAATCACTTGTGGTTAGGGGGGGTTTTTGTGAGCGGCTTTCTTGAGGAGAGGGGGCTGTTCACGCCATCATTGTGCATAGCATTGCTTTGGGTATACTTTCAACCCTAAAACATTGTATTGCCGATTAGTGTTGATATATATTATTTGTGTACCTATTCCCGGGATTAGGGAATAGGGTCCTTTTGTATATCAAGTGTTATACTTGGTAGAGGATTGGATTTCTGTGATTTATCGGATTTAGCTTAGGTGGGGCGCAAGTATTGTACTTGTCTCCATCCTTCGCTCGCTGTGTAGACATATTATTGCTTAGGGTTAAGCAGGCCGGTAGTTATTGGGTGTTAGGTTTTGAGCATCTGTCTATTGCTCTTTGATCTACGATAGATCATCCTGTTGTGTGCGATACTTGCCAGTGAAAGCTTGTGGTTTTCAGGGCGCACAAGGTGTGCAAAGTGGTTAGTGGCAGAGGAAGAGCCTAACCCGCCACCTTGCTTATATTGCACAGTTGCTCAGATTCGGCCAGATAGCTCAGTCAGCTCAGAGTTAGGTTGATTGGGTAGAGATAGTTGGGAGAGTGATCTGTACTGCTGGGAGAGACGATCTGTAGTGAGCGCGCATTGTATTCTTTATTAGACTTCCGCATAGACGCATTGTATTGACGAGAGTGATTAGCTGATGGGTTTACACAGAGGTTGTGTAGATTCGTGCGATCACGCTCTGATTTTAGGCGCGAAAAATTGGGGCGTGACAACTGGTATCAGAGACCCTGGGTATGCTGGGGTTATACCCCAGACCATTCCATGGATCCAGCGGGGTTCTGGGGAGGAATGGAGGAGTCTAGAGGGGTGCTAGGCTGGAGATGCAGTGAGCCTACTAGTGGAGTTAGGACACTGACATTGTGTTGAGTATGTTTTTGCAGGTACATCGACATACTTATCCTTGGGCATGGCCTGGGGGTGCTTTGGAGTGATGAGGGATCATTCCCGTATTTCGGAGCATGGTTAACTTAACCATGGTTACCTTAACCATGGTCAGCTTAACCATGGTCACTGGACATGAACCCAGGTTCGATCGGGGTTCAATTCTGAGACCTAGGGGCTGATCTAAGAAGCCTAGGGTTTCAAAGAATATTCCTGGAATCTTATTTAAGTGAGCACATGTCTAACATGTGGCAACTTAAAGTAAGGATCCAATAAGAGTTTGAAATTAAGATCCAATAAGAGGATTAATGGGTCTTGATCTCTTAACCCACTTAGATCCACTAATGGGGCGAACTCAAGGCTTGGGCGGACTTGATGAACCAATGTTTGGTTCGGTTCAAGGCTTGAGTCAAAGAAATTTGAATTGGCGCCATAATAGGAAGTTTCCTATTCTTACTCCAACACTTGGCCGCAAGTTCACCTTGGTCTTGGCGGCTTGTCTACTTAAGAGGAGAGTTGGCGACAATGAAAGGATTGATGAATCCTTGCTCCACGAAGTGCTGTCCACTTGAAGATTGAAGAGTGTTCTTCTTCCTTGAGGCGAGGAGAGGGGCTGAGTTCTTCATCCGAGAACTCTTGAAGACACTTGAGGGAAGTGGTCTTCATCTTCATCACCGGAGCATACTTGGAGGGTGTCCTTGGAGCCTTGGACACTCGGCCATCAAAGTGAAGAGAGGAGTCTTCACGCCATCTTCATCAACAAGGGCTGTCGGTTTGGTGAGGAACCAAGGAACCGAAGCCTTCTTCATCAACACACCCTAGAGTCTTCCACTCTAGGGTCCGAACCCTAATCACTTGTGGTTAGGGGGTTTTGTGAGCGGCTTCTTAGAGGAGAGGGGGCTGTTCACGCCAACATTGTGCATAGCTTTGCTTTGGGTATACTTTTAACCCTAAAACATTGTATTGCCGATATTAGTGTTGATATAATATATTTGTGTACCTATTCCCGGGATTAGGGAATAGGGTCCTTTTGTATATCGAGTACTGACCTCGGTAGAGGATTGGATTTCTGTGGATTTGTGGTTTTAGCTTAGGTGGGGCGCAAGTATAGTACTTGTCTCCATCCTTCGCTCGCTGTGTAGACATATTATTGCTTAGGGTTAAGCAGGCCGGTAGTTATTGGGTGTTAGGTTTTGAGCATCTGTCTATTGCTCTTTGATCTCTGATAGATCACCCTGCTGTGTGTGATACTTGCCAGTGAAAGCTTGTGGTTTTCAGGGCTCACAAGGTGTGCAAAGTGGTTAGTGGCAGAGGAAGAGCCTAACCCGCCACCTTGCCTTCAGTATTGCATCATCACAGTTTCGGCCATCACAGCTCAGTCAGCTCAGGGAGGTTCTGGTGATTGGGTAGAGTTAGTTGAGTGATCTGTACTGCTGGGAGAGACGATCTTATTGTATTGAGAGCGCGCATATTGTATTACTTATAGACTTCCGCATTAGACGCATTGTACTCAGGAGAGTGATTAGCTGACGGGCTTACACAGTGGTTGTGTAAGTTCGTGCGATCACGCTCTGATTTTAGGCGCGAAAAATTGGGGCGTGACAACTGGTATCAGAGGCCACTTCCAGCACAGATCAGCGGAGATTACTGGTGTTTTTCTGAGTTGGGACGAGTGAGTCGGGATATAGACGTTAGTTAGATTACTGTTTGGGGGTTGCGTACGTCGGAGCCTTGTGCCCGGGGCGTAATTCCTCAGTAATTCTGCTACACGGTCCGTCTCGATCATTCAGAGTACTTAGCCAGTATTTCCCTAGTTTTACCTACACAGCGTTCTACAGAGATTGCGCCATCTACGAGGAGTATGGCGGCGCAGGCACAGCTCGAGGAGAGGATCTCGAGGCTAGAGGCAGCATTGACCAGATTACAGCTTACTATTGGGGTTGATAGTGATGCTGATCAGGGACCCCTTAGCGAGAGGGTTAGTGCCATGAGGGATATGATCCATCATGCTCAGATGGAGTCCGAGGGTCATGTAGCAGAGTTGACACATTCCGTAGAGGAGCGGATGGCTGATTTGTCACATACTGTTGAGGGTCAGATTGGGGAGATCGGCCAGAGTGTGGAGACCATTGCAGCCGATGTCAACATTATGAAGATTGCCATGACACAGTTGGGGAATCAGGCTAGAGCCCCAACGCCAGTAGCAGTGGCACCTGCTAGGCGCCATGTTCCAGAGCCTACACCGTTCGAGGGAGCTCGGGTGGCTAAAGAAGTTGAGAACTTCTTGTTTGATATGGAACATTACTTCAGGGCGGCGGCTGTGGGAGAAGCCGACAAGATAGAAGTTTGTGCAGCCTTTCTCAAAGGCGATGCAAAACTCTGGTGGCGCACACATGTAGCCCCGAGGACAGAGGGGGACACACCAGAGATCCCAGATTGGGATGCCCTGAAGGCGGAAATGAGAGCTCATTTCATACCAGCGAACACTCTGCATAGTGCTCGCGTGGCATTCAGATACCTGAAGCAGACTGGGAGCATAAGGGAGTATGTGAAACAGTTTGGTACTCTACTGCTAGAGATACCTAATATGGAAGAAGAAGAGAAGTTTCACTCCTTCACCAGTGGCTTACAGGAGTGGGCATACAGAGAACTCCAGAGGAAGGGAGTTACTACCTACAGGGAGGCTGTAGCAGCTGCAGATGCCTTAGTAGATATGGGAGGAGGATCCAGATCTACTGCAGCTAGGACCACTTCTTCACCACCGAGGAGACCTACAGGACAGGGTCAGGTTAAGAAGTGGGTGCCCAATTGGAAAAAGAATAAGGGCGTGGCACACTATCAGCCACAGGCTCAGAAGAAGAAGCCACTGCCAGTTCAGCAGAGACCCCAACCGCAGCAGGGGAAGGCTTCTACCAGCGTGACTAGCAGAGGGAAGCAGGGGTGCTTCATCTGCAACGGACCTCATCTTATGAGAGATTGTCCTAGGAAGCAGGGAGTTGCTTCATTGGCGCTGGGTAGTACACAGGAGGGCCAGGATGACCTTGGTTGTGCGGGTGTATCTGTTAACCCGTTGGTAATTGCAAATGTGAGTGTCAGGTCTAGTCCCCTGATGTACATTGATCTTGTCCTAAACGATGTACAAATTACTGCTATGGTGGACACGGGAGCCACTCATCTGTTTGTATCAGATAGAGTGAAAGATAAACTGAAGTTGAAAACAATGCCGTGTACCAACAGTGTGAAAACAGTGAATGCAGACCCGAGGAGAGCATCCGGAGTTTCTTATGATGTACCGGTGAGACTTGGATCATGGTCAGGGCGAGTACATGCCATGGTGACTGCTCTTGACGACTTTGATGTTATAGTTGGTATGGATTTACTTCGCAGAGCGAAGGCGGTCCCAATGCCACACTTAAACGGATTGCAGATAGTTGATGAACGATCACCCTGTTTTCTCCCTTGCCACACTGCGGCAAAGGTTGAGAGTAAGAACAAGGGCAAGGAGATTGTGGCAGCATCTATTGTAGCCAGAGGACTTCGTCGTGGTGAGACCACTTATCTGGCGCATGTCAGGGTAGTGGAGGACTTTCCTCAGACTATTTCTACACCTGTGCAGCCGAGTGGACATAGGGGAGGTTCGGCCGACCTTCCTAGTTCTAGTAGGAGCCGTGATGTTGAGATGAGTGTGGGGGCGGCGAAGATGTCTTTGGAGGATCGTGTTCAGCTATTACCTGCACCTATAGGGGAGTTGTTGCAGGAGTATAATGATGTAGTACCGCCGGAGATGCCGAAGGTGTTACCACCTAGGCGCGATATTGACCACGCGATCGAGTTGATCCCAGGGGCTGTTCCACCAGCCCAAGCACCTTATCGGATGCCACCTGCTGAGTTAGAGGAACTCAGGAAGCAATTAGATGAATTGTTAGAGTCTGGGTATATCCAGCCTTCGAAAGCACCGTATGGAGCACCTGTGCTATTCCAGAGGAAGAAGGATGGGTCAATGAGAATGTGTGTTGATTATAGGGCTCTTAACAAGGTGACTGTTAAGAACTCCTACCCTATACCATTGATCCAGGATTTGATTGATAGACTGGTGCATGCTAAAGTTTTCAGTAAGCTAGATTTGAGGTCTGGTTACTGGCAGGTCAGGATAGCAGAAGGGGATGAGCCCAAGACCACATGTGTAACACGTTATGGGTCTTATGAGTTTCTGGTGATGCCATTTGGGCTAACCAATGCTCCAGCAACATTTTGCAACTTAATGAATAACATCCTACACCCATTTCTTGATAAGTTTGTGGTGGTGTATTTGGATGACATTGTGATTTATTCTGAGAGTCTGGAGGAACACACTAAACACTTGAGGCAGGTGTTGGCAGTACTGAGGGAAAGTCAATTATATCTGAAGTTGGAGAAATGTGACTTTGCCCAGAAGGAGGTAGAATTTCTTGGACACATCGTTGGGGGTGGACAAGTGAGGATGGATGAGAAGAAGGTGGCGGCAATAGTGGATTGGCCGGCCCCTATCTCTGTTAGCACCCTGAGATCTTTTCTGGGGTTAGCTAATTTTTATAGGCGGTTTATCAAGGACTACTCTAAGGTTGTAGCTCCTTTAACCGACCTATTGAGGAAAGATGTTTCCTGGTGTTGGGAGGAGAGACACCAGAGGGCATTTTCAGATCTGAAGGAGAGGGTGACTTCAGAGCCTATTTTGAGACTTCCAGATTTTGCTTTACCCTTTGAGGTACATACAGATGCATCGGATAGGGCTTTAGGTGGAGTCCTAGTCCAGGAGGGTAGACCGATTGCATATGAGAGTAGGAAGCTCAAAAGTGCTGAACTTAACTATTCTGCTCATGAGAAGGAAATGCTAGCTGTAGTGCACTGTTTGAGGATTTGGAGAGTATACTTACTGGGGAGTAAGTTTACTGTCAAGACTGATAATGTAGCCAATACATTTTTCCAAACCCAAAAGAAGTTATCTGCGAGACAAGCTAGATGGCAGGAGCAACTAGCTGAGTTTGATTTTGGGTGGGAGCATAAACCGGGGCGCATTCATCAGGTGCCTGATGCACTCAGTCGGATTGCAGTGGTGACTTTTTGTAGTGCATTATCCTATGCTCAGAGTAAGATAGTGGGACTCATCAGAGATCAGGCACTGGCAGATCAAACCTACGAGAAACTGTTATCTCAGATTAGGATGGGGGTCATCCGGAGATACTATATTAATGATGAAGGTTTGATCATGGCCAAGGGAGACCGACCTTATGTTCCATCCTCAGGAGACATTAGGTACGGCTTGATGAGTGAGTACCATGACACCGTGTGGGCGGGTCATCCAGGAGGCAAGAGGATGTATGCCTTAATCAGCAGAGCATGGTATTGGCCGGGGATGAAAGAGGATATAGAGCATTATGCTAAGACTTGTCATGCATGCCAGCAGGACAAGATAGAAAGGAGGAAAGATGCAGGGCTTTTGCAGCCGTTGCCTATACCAGATAGACCTTTCTTATCTGTATCCATGGACTTCATCACCCATTTCCCCAGAGTAGATGGGATGGCTTCTGTCTTCGTGGTGGTAGACAGACGGAGTAAATATGCTGTATTTGCTGCTGCACCAGAGGTTTGCACAGCAGAGGTTACTGCTAACCTATTTTTGACACACGTGGTAAAACATTTTGGGTTACCCAAGGAGATTATCAGTGATAGGGATCCTAGATTTACTGGAAAGTTTTGGACTTCCCTATTCAAAAGAATGGGTACCGATCTGAAGATGTCAACAGCATACCATCCCCAGACTGATGGTCAAACAGAAAGAATTAATGCATTACTGGAAGAATACTTGAGACATTTTGTTTCTTCTACACAGAAGAACTGGTTGAGATTGTTAGATACAGCCCAGTTTGCATATAATATCCAAACATCATCAGCAACTGAGAAGAGCCCATTTGAGCATGTGTTAGGGTGGCAGCCTATGACACCCATGGATACACTGAATAGGGGCGCAGGGGGAGAGTGCCAGGCAGCTGTAGATTTTATTGAGGATAGGTCAGAGCTGTGGGATGAAGCTCGTGACAGCCTGGAAGAGGCCAGAAACAGAATGAAGCTCTATGCTGATCGGGATAGACGACATCTGGAGTTTGCAGTTGGAGAGTTGGTCCTTCTGAAACTTACACCACAGATGTGGAGAAAAACTGATGCTAAAACATACCATAGAGGCCTAGTGAGGAGGTATGAGGGTCCTTTCAGGATCATTAAAAGAGTAGGCCCAGTTGCATACAGATTAGACTTACCACGATAGCTTCAGTTTTATCCTACCTTTCATGTCAGTCTTTTAAAGAAGTATCATACTGATGACAGGCATCCAGACCGTGGACAGGTGAGGAGGCAGCCTGCGAGGGGCAGGGTTGAGTTTGCTAAGAAGCCAATAAAATTTTTAGACCATAGAGTCTATGGCTCAGGACCACCTGGAGGTCGGAAGATGGAGTTCCTAGTTCAGTGGGAGAATGAACTAGAGGAGGATGCTACCTGGGAGAAGGTAGAAGACATTACTCAATTTGAGGAGTTAGCCAGGGCGTATGATCAGCTGATGGCCTCGAGGGCGAGTGCCAATTCAGTTGGGGGAGTATTGTGAGACCCTGGGTATGCTGGGGTTATACCCCAGACCATTCCATGGATCCAGCGGGGTTCTGGGGAGGAATGGAGGAGTCTAGAGGGGTGCTAGGCTGGAGATGCAGTGAGCCTACTAGTGGAGTTAGGACACTGACATTGTGTTGAGTATGTTTTTGCAGGTACATCGACATACTTATCCTTGGGCATGGCCTGGGGGTGCTTTGGAGTGATGAGGGATCATTCCCGTATTTCGGAGCATGGTTAACTTAACCATGGTTACCTTAACCATGGTCAGCTTAACCATGGTCACTGGACATGAACCCAGGTTCGATCGGGGTTCAATTCTGAGACCTAGGGGCTGATCTAAGAAGCCTAGGGTTTCAAAGAATATTCCTGGAATCTTATTTAAGTGAGCACATGTCTAACATGTGGCAACTTAAAGTAAGGATCCAATAAGAGTTTGAAATTAAGATCCAATAAGAGGATTAATGGGTCTTGATCTCTTAACCCACTTAGATCCACTAATGGGGCGAACTCAAGGCTTGGGCGGACTTGATGAACCAATGTTTGGTTCGGTTCAAGGCTTGAGTCAAAGAAATTTGAATTGGCGCCATAATAGGAAGTTTCCTATTCTTACTCCAACACTTGGCCGCAAGTTCACCTTGGTCTTGGCGGCTTGTCTACTTAAGAGGAGAGTTGGCGACAATGAAAGGATTGATGAATCCTTGCTCCACGAAGTGCTGTCCACTTGAAGATTGAAGAGTGTTCTTCTTCCTTGAGGCGAGGAGAGGGGCTGAGTTCTTCATCCGAGAACTCTTGAAGACACTTGAGGGAAGTGGTCTTCATCTTCATCACCGGAGCATACTTGGAGGGTGTCCTTGGAGCCTTGGACACTCGGCCATCAAAGTGAAGAGAGGAGTCTTCACGCCATCTTCATCAACAAGGGCTGTCGGTTTGGTGAGGAACCAAGGAACCGAAGCCTTCTTCATCAACACACCCTAGAGTCTTCCACTCTAGGGTCCGAACCCTAATCACTTGTGGTTAGGGGGTTTTGTGAGCGGCTTCTTAGAGGAGAGGGGGCTGTTCACGCCAACATTGTGCATAGCTTTGCTTTGGGTATACTTTTAACCCTAAAACATTGTATTGCCGATATTAGTGTTGATATAATATATTTGTGTACCTATTCCCGGGATTAGGGAATAGGGTCCTTTTGTATATCGAGTACTGACCTCGGTAGAGGATTGGATTTCTGTGGATTTGTGGTTTTAGCTTAGGTGGGGCGCAAGTATAGTACTTGTCTCCATCCTTCGCTCGCTGTGTAGACATATTATTGCTTAGGGTTAAGCAGGCCGGTAGTTATTGGGTGTTAGGTTTTGAGCATCTGTCTATTGCTCTTTGATCTCTGATAGATCACCCTGCTGTGTGTGATACTTGCCAGTGAAAGCTTGTGGTTTTCAGGGCGCACAAGGTGTGCAAAGTGGTTAGTGGCAGAGGAAGAGCCTAACCCGCCACCTTGCCTTCAGTATTGCATCATCACAGTTTCGGCCATCACAGCTCAGTCAGCTCAGGGAGGTTCTGGTGATTGGGTAGAGTTAGTTGAGTGATCTGTACTGCTGGGAGAGACGATCTTATTGTATTGAGAGCGCGCATATTGTATTACTTATAGACTTCCGCATTAGACGCATTGTACTCAGGAGAGTGATTAGCTGACGGGCTTACACAGTGGTTGTGTAAGTTCGTGCGATCACGCTCTGATTTTAGGCGCGAAAAATTGGGGCGTGACACTGGGGGTAGTACAGGGCACATGCCTTGGGGGAATGAGGGCATGTCCCCCTACTACCCCCAGTGTACAAAGTGCCACCTAGTAGAATTCCCCCATGTCTCCCATACTAACTCCAGTGTGCAGACTACCACCGATGTGCAAAAGGCTTCCCAAGCCGTAGCAAGGCTAATTTTACACAATTGGCACTCTAAATACTGAGGGTAGTATGGGGGACATGCCATGGGGGCATGAGGGCATGTCCCCCTACTGCCCCCAATATACAAAGTGCCACCTAGTAGAGTTCCCCCATGTGCCCCCTACTAACTCCAGTATGCAGACTACCACCGATGTGCAAAAGGCTTCCCAAGACGTAGCAAGGCTAATTTTACACATTTGGCACCCTGCATACTGGGGGTTGTATGGGGGACATGCCATGGGGGCATGAGGGCATGTCCCCCTACTACCCCCAATATACAAAGTGTCACCTAGTAGAGTTTCCCCATGTCCACCCTACTACCTCCAGTATGCAGACTGCCACCGATGTGCCAAAGGCTTCCCAAGCCGTTGCAAGGCTAATTTTACACATTTGGCACTCTAGGGGTAGTACGGGGCACATGAGATGGGAGCATGAGGGCACATCCCCCCGACTACCCCCAGTGTGAGACCCTGGGTACTATGGGGTTATACCCCAGCCCATCCCATGGACTCAATGGGATTTGAGTAGGGATTGGGGGAGCTTAGTAGAGAATATGCATTTGCAAAAAGATAAAGTCCATTGTAGGAGGTTACATGGACATTGGAGCAATATTTGAGCTTGTGTACAAGCATGCAAAAAAATATGTCATTGACAAGACTTGAACCCAAGACCTATGAGAGAGCCTAGACCTTATGTTGCATGAGAAGACCAACCCAAGCATGGGTCATTAGCTGAAAGTAGAGAAGGCGCTTTACACTTAAGGTCTTCTAAATGCATAAGGGTAATTTTGACAAAAGGCAATCTAATTTGG
>CM050447.1:126712564-126740064 GCA_027563935.2 Costus lasius
TCAGTTTAAAGGAGATTAAACTCTGATTGTAAGTGAGATCCAGTCTAATCATGTTTGATTGATTAGGGCTTGAGATCGGTAAGCTTTGATCGAGAGTGTGGATGCTAGATCTAGGAGATCAAGAGCATCAAAGGATGAACGGTCAGATCTTGAACCTTAGGGTTTATTTTGGTCTGGACCAATTCTTGGGCTGATTTGGTTTGGTCATTGGACCAACTACATTGAACCGGCTCATATGTGAGCGCTTGGTTCATTTGTGAGATGAGATATGCGTTTGGTTCACTTCATGTGAACGCATAACGCATGTGTTGAAGACTTACCATTTATGGCATTTCGGTTTTGCCATAGTGATGAATGTTTCCACATTCGATCACAAGCTTTGGCTAACGCTCATCTCCCTTGGGCTCTCGACGACACTCGAACTCTCGGGTGGTAGAGGTTGACGAGAAGAAGGATCGGCCAAGAAAGCTTTCATCATCTCCTTCCATTCGACAAGGAACCTTGGGTGCCTTGCTAGCACAAGTGACGCCAAGGAAGTAAGAGATCTTCACCTTGTGTGTGAACTTTTGGAGGAGATCAAAGTTGCTCTCTTCTTCCAAGCCGACATCCAACTTCATGGCGTTGGTATGATCCGTTTAAAGATCCTTTCGCTTATACATAAGTTAACCATATGATCTACATGCGGTCTTGAGGGTGACACCCCTAAAATTGCATTTGCGCCCCCCTCTAGAAAGGGGCTTTATCCGCTTGCGCTCCCCCTTGAAGGGGACCTAACAATTGGTATCAGAGCTTGGGATTCTTGTAGATTCATATGATTGCTTCATGTTGCTTGTTTGTGATCCGAGTATGTCAACGCATGTTTTAGATCTATCTTGAAGTTTCATCATGTTTGCGCTTGTTACCATATATCATGTTGCACATGCTAATGTAGATGAAAGCTTCTTACTTTGTTGTTGCGCATGTTGTAGTTGGTTTTTACCTAAAACTTGTAACATCTTGCGCGCTCCATTTAGATCTAATGGCGTCTACTATAAACCCTTAGATGGGTTGATGGGGTTGAAGTCACCTCTAGGGTAGATCCAATAGTCTGATCAGACCATCTGACAGCCTAGATGGATCGACCAGATGGCACCTGTGCGCAAGCATGAGGTGGCCATAGGTCGATTGCATCTTAGGCGTGTAGCGAGGTCTGGTTGAGACAACCAGTGAACACACATGAGTTAGGCCCGGGGTCACACCCGCTTGCCAGAACTCATGAGGGTTGTTCAGCCCTTGGCGCATGCATGGTTGACCATTAGGTCAACTCGGGTCAGTTAGGACTCGGTGCATGCAAGGGCAGAGGATCTGACCAGATGGATGAGTGGATCCCTATCAATGGACCATTGTAAGGTTGTAGGACACATAAGAAAATTAAAATTGATGCCAATGGGGTTTTCAAAATTTTATTTTCTTGTATTAGGATCACATGTTGATTGATGCCATGATGCTTGTCTATTTATTCTTATGTGGGCTGCCCATGTTAAATGTGTGCTGTGCTGGGGCCTGCGTGCCTGGAATTAAACTTGTAAATTAATTTGTGATCTGCGAATCACATTTTTAATTAATCTATTGTATAATTGACCTGCGAGTCAAACTTGTCTAGATAGATCAAATTGTATTTGATTAGACAAGAGCACAAAGGCACACATCCCAGAGGGGCATTCAGCTGGTGGCGCACCTAAGGTGCTCTTGGCGCTAGGGCCCTGGGTAGGACCAGATGAGATGCAAAAGGAGCTCAAGTGAAGACTTAAGTAAAATTAAGGTCTTACTTAGGGTTCATGGGCTTTTACCACATAAGATCTGCATGCTTTCTACTTATTGCTTATAATTAGAATTGCATGTTTAGTTATCTTCTGCTATAGCCATAGGATTTGCCTGATAGTAAGAAGATAAAAGACCGTTAAAATCCAAACGCTAACATATCAAGCTCGTAAGCCTTCTGACGCGAAACCTCACTGTTCTGATTATCGTTGGAGCCGTGTTGTACCCACTCAGTGGGCACGTCCATCTATCTTCAGACGGTGTGTGATTACACCTGCGTGTTACAGAGTAGGGATTTATCCCTTCTCGTTGCTCAGCATAGCACGTGGTGGTCCAGGGAGTAGGTCGGGTCAGCTTGACCATGTAGGCTACATATGTGGCGCATATGGTAGCACATGGAGGCAGCCATCTGTGGGGTCAGAGACTGTGTTGTACCAACTCAGTTGGCACAGTCTGCTGGATTGCCCAGATGAAGGGGAATCGCATGGGTTGGCGATTGGCTGGGACAGCCTACCAGAAATTAGTGCTTGTCCTCTCTGTGCATCTTATCTCGCCTGAGCGGGACGCGGAGACCAAGTATGAAATCTGGATCCCATCTCACTAAAAGAGTGTTACTCTTTCGGACTGTTTTACTGGATTTTTCAGTCAGATAAAATAGTGAGAAAAGAATCTATCTTAAGTCCTGGATTGATTCTGAACATTGATACTGACCTTGCTGTTCTTGCATTGTTGTAGATACCTGCAGCAACGAACACCATGAGCTTCAATGTGCGATCCCTACTGGAAAGGGAGAAGTTTGCTGGGCCGAACTTCTCTGACTGGTTTGGACACCTTAAGATCGTTCTTAAGGCAGAGAGGAAACTGTATGTCCTCGAGACGGCGATACCGCCGCAGCCCGCTCCGAACGCCGCAAGGGCGGTTCGGGATGCCTATGAAAAGCACGTCAATGATAGCATTGATATCGCTTGCCTGATGCTAGCGTCTATGACGCCACCGCTGCAGCGTCAGCATGAGGATATGTCGGCTATAGAAATTATAGCGAACCTCAAGATGCTGTATGCTGCACAGGCGAGGACAGAACGCTATAATCTGACGAAGGTCTTCTTTCAGAGCAAACTGGCTGAAGGGAGCCCAGTGGGAGCTCACGTGCTCAAGATGATTGGGCACAATGAGGCTCTTGAGAAACTGGGGCATACCATCAACCAGGAGCTTGCTGTAGACATAATTCTACAGTCTCTTCCGCCTTCTTTCGATGCGTTCATCATTAACTTTAATATGAACAAAATCGATTGTACTCCGGCAGAGCTGTTGAATATGCTCTTGACTACTGAGGAAACTCTGAAGGGAAAGCCTTCAACCTCTGTCTTATTGGTTCCCTCAAGGAACAAGAAGAAGGGGAAAAAGGGCAAGGCCCCTGTCAAGAACTACAGTAAGGCGCTGAAACAAAAGGTGAAGCGGTCGAAGGACAACAGGTGTTTCCACTGTGGCCAGCTGGGTCACTGGAAGAAGGACTGTAAAGCGCTCCAAGGAGATAAGAGGGGAAGCATCGCTTCTGGCTCAGGTATATATGTGACTGAGGTCATGTTATCTTCTTCTACTATATCATGGGTGTTGGACACTGCATGTGGAGTTCACATTTGTTCAAATGTACAGGAACTCAAGAGAAGAAGGCAGGTGGGACAGCATGAGGTAGACCTACGAGTTGGAAACGGGGCACGGGTTGCTGCTGTTGCTGTAGGAGACTATTTCATTTCTTTACCATCTGGCATTGTATTAGAATTAAACAATTGTTATTTTGTACCCAGTATTACCAAGAATATTATCTCTATTCCTGCTCTTGTCAGGAAAGGATTTGCCTTTGAATGCAAGATTTCAAAGTGTGTTTTATCTTATGATAATATTGTGTATGCAACTGGTTCAATTAACAATGGGTTATTCATGTTGGACATGGAATATTCTATACAAAACATTGATAATAAGAAAGCCAAGTATGCTGATGACAGCACCTTGCTATGGCATAGTCGTTTAGGCCATATTAACGAGAAGCGCATTAAGCGGTTGCATAATCATGGACTGCTGGGATCATTCTCCTATGAGGAGATTGATACATGCAAAGCTTGTTTAATGGGTAAAATGACGAAGTCTCCTTTTCTTAATAAAGGTCAAAGGGCTTCAGGTTTACTTGACCTTATACACAGTGATGTGTGTGGGCCTTTTAGTAAACATGCCAGAGGTGGCTATCATTACTTCATTACCTTTACTGATGATTTCAGTAGGTATGGGTATGTCTATTTGATGAGACATAAGAGTGAATCTTTTGACAAGTTCAAAGAGTTCAAAAATGAAGTACAGAATCAGCTAGGCCGAAATATCAAGGCACTTCGTTCTGATCGAGGTGGAGAATACTTGAGTCATGCGTTTACTGACTATCTGAAGGAGTGTGGGATTATCTCACAGCTCACTCCGCCAGGAACACCGCAATGGAATGGTGTGTCCGAGAGGAGAAATAGAACGTTACTTGATATGGTTCGTTCTATGATGAGTCAGGCTACTCTACCGTATTCCTTTTGGGGTTTTGCACTGGAAACAGCTGCAAAGGTACTAAACCGAGTGCCATCCAAGGCAGTTTCTAAGACACCATATGAGTTATGGTATAGGAAACAGCCAAGCTTGACATTTATCAGGATCTGGGGTTGCGAGGCTTATGTCAAAAGGCTTGCCTCTGGGAAACTAGAGAGCAGATCTGAGAAATGTATCTTTGTCGGTTACCCTAAGGAAACTAAGGGTTATTATTTCTACGATCCCAAAGAGAACAAGGTTTTTGTTGCTCGGACGGCCATATTTCTTGAGAAGGAGTTTCTTCTGCAAGAGGCCAGTGGGAGAGAAATAAAGCTGGATGAGATTCCAGAAGAAGGACAAAGTAGTCAAGCACAGTTGGATGTGCCTGAGCCGGTAGTACAGGTTACTGAACAACCTGAGGCTCAGATAACACGGGAACCGCGAAGATCGGGAAGGATCCGTCGACAGCCTGAGCGCTATGACGGAGTCTACATCATTGATAATGATGAACCCCTCACTTATGCGGATGCGGTCAGTGGACCGGAGTCAGCTAGATGGCTTGATGCTATGCGAGCCGAGATGGACTCCATGTCAGATAACCAAGTCTGGGATTTGGTTGATCCGCCTCCGGGAGTAATCCCTATAGGCTGTAAATGGATCTTCAAGAAGAAGGTTGACATGGATGGTAACGTGGTTACCTATAAAGGCAGGCTGGTTGCGAAAGGTTTCAAACAAATCTACGGGATAGATTATGATGAAACTTTCTCACCTATAGCCATGTTTAAGTCTATTCGGATTCTTTTCGCAATAGCTGCATATTATGATTATGAGATCTGGCAGATGGATGTGAAGACAGCTTTCCTTAATGGAAATCTGGATGAGAATGTGTATATGACACAACCTGAGGGTTTCACTAATCCATCAGATCGTCATAAAATATGCAAGTTAAAGAAGTCCATTTATGGACTTAAGCAAGCATCAAGAAGCTGGAATATTCGTTTTGATGAATCAATCTCTGAGTTTGGTTTCATCAAGAACGAAGATGACCCGTGTGTATATAAGAGGTTTAGTGGGAGCGTAATTACATTCCTAATCCTCTACGTCGATGATATCTTGATCATTGGAAATGATATTCCTGAACTGCATGCTGTTAAAGCATGGTTAAGGAAATGTTTCCAGATGAAAGATCTAGGAGAAGCAGCCTATGTATTAGGTGTGAAGATCTACAGGGATAGATCTAAGAGGCTTCTCGGGCTGTGCCAGAGTACTTACATCGATAAAGTCCTGGAGAGATTTCATTTAGAGAATTCTAAACGAGGATATCTTCCAGTCAGACATGGTCTGAATCTTTCGAAGAGTCAGTGTCCACAAACACAGACTGAGAAAGATGAAATGGACAATACGCCTTATGCTTCGGCTATTGGGTCCATTATGTATGCGATGTTGTGTACTCGCCCAGACGTCGCTTACGGGTTAAGTGTGACCAGTCGGTTCCAAAGTAATCCAGGTATGGCGCATTGGATTGCAGTCAAGAACATTTTAAAATATCTGCGGAGGACCAAAGATATGTTCTTGATATATGGTGGTCAGGAAGAACTCAGTATAGAAGGATATACTGACGCTTCGTTCCAGTCGGACCAGGATGATTTCCGATCGCAATCAGGCTATGTTTTTAGCTTGAATGGTGGAGTAGTGGTGTGGAAGAGTTTCAAACAGTCAACTGTTGCTGATTCCACAACAGAAGCCGAGTATGTTGCAGCCTCGGAAGCATCCAAGGAGGCAGTGTGGATTCGTAAGTTCGTGAGAGAACTTGGTGTCGTTCCTTCGAGTGCAGATCCTTTGGTTATCTTCTATGATAACACTGGAGCAATCGCACAAGCAAAGGAACCACGGTCGCACCAGAAGTCCAAGCACATACAGAGACGGTTTCACTTGATCCGGGAGATCATTGATTGAGGCGAGATCAAAATCTGCAAGGTTCATACAGATGACAATCTGGCAGACCCGCTTACCAAGCCTCTGGCGCAGCAGAAGCATGAGAAGCACTGTAATAATATGGGTTTGAGATTTCTCAACCATTAGATTAAGTGCAAGTGGGAGATTGTTGGGGTATGCCCTTAAGGCTAATGTTTGAGGCCTTGGGATTGTATAAGTATCATGTAATAAACTCTTATGTTTATAAAGGCATGGTTATTATTCAGGTTGCTACCTTGTCTACTGTAATAAGTGTACTTCTGAATAATGTCTCAAAGCTGCTCAGCTAGGCTGACATGCATATGTCCTTAGTCGAGATATCTTGGTGAACATGAGACAGCCTTGATATGATTGAGACTAATATGTGTGCTAATCTTATAGGATGCTTCGAGCATGAAATAAGATGTAGACTCATGGGTACATTGGATGTACTGGACAGACCCTACTAGGATATTCAATTGCTTGTCACAATGTGAATGATCCTTGTAAGCACCAAGTGGCACATGTCCTTTGACTTGAGATCACTTGTGTTTCTAAATGATGAATGTCATTATTTTGAGGTAGTTCAATATCATTTGAAACATAATGATTATAGACTATCTTGGATAATGATCAAGAGTTAGGTTAGGACACTAGTGATAGATACAGGATTGCCGTCTCCTTGTTTAAGGAGTGTGATGTTCTAAAGGGCCCCACTGTATGAGATGATTGAGATAGTGTATGGCCATACCCAGATGACTATGTTCATCTGATCTAATCATGCTCATCGTATTGGAGTTACAGGCTTGACATGCTTGTCCAATAAGAACATCCAGTGGCAAAGGAAACATGTATGCCTTGTGAAGTGGATTCACACTTGTGCTGTGGTTTGGGTGTAGTCTTGGAAGACTCTTTCCTTTATATCGGGAGACAGTGATGTGTTGCTAGATACCCCTCACTGATTGTGATGACGTGAGTTATCGTTACCGACATTTAAAGGAAACCCTTAGGGTCGCACAATTTGGTGATATGACTTACTTGAGTCAGATCGGGTGGACTGGATTGTTTTGATTCAGTTTAAAGGAGATTAAACTCTGATTGTAAGTGAGATCCAGTCTAATCATGTTTGATTCATTAGGGCTTGAGATCGGTAAGCTTTGATCGAGAGTGTGGATGCTAGATCTGGGAGATCAAGAGCATCAAAGGATGAACGGTCAGATCTTGAACCTTAGGGTTTATTTTGGTCTGGACCAATTCTTGGGCTGATTTGGTTTGGTCATTGGACCAACTACATTGAACCGGCTCATATGTGAGCGCTTGGTTCATTTGTGAGATGAGATATGCGTTTGGTTCACTTCATGTGAACGCATAACGCATGTGTTGAAGACTTACCATTTATGGCATTTCGGTTTTGCCATAGTGATGAATGTTTCCACATTCGATCACAAGCTTTGGCTAACGCTCATCTCCCTTGGGCTCTCGACGACACTCGAACTCTCGGGTGGTAGAGGTTGACGAGAAGAAGGATCGGCCAAGAAAGCTTTCATCATCTCCTTCCATTCGACAAGGAACCTTGGGTGCCTTGCTAGCACAAGTGACGCCAAGGAAGTAAGAGATCTTCACCTTGTGTGTGAACTTTTGGAGGAGATCAAAGTTGCTCTCTTCTTCCAAGCCGACATCCAACTTCATGGCGTTGGTATGATCCCTTTAAAGATCCTTTCGCTTATACATAAGTTAACCATATGATCTACATGCGGTCTTGAGGGTGACACCCCTAAAATTGCATTTGCGCCCCCCTCTAGAAAGGGGCTTTATCCGCTTGCGCTCCCCCTTGAAGGGGACCTAACACATTGCCTTATCGCCCACATGCGTGCCCATCAAGAAGATAGTGGCATGGGGTCAAATGAGGCGATCAACATTAGAACTCCGCCGAGCACAACAAAGAAACAACCAATGCTTCACAAGGACTGAATAGACAAATATTTGCACATTCATGGCCTGGTGTGACGACCTGGGTGTGCGGGGTACACACCCAGACCCCTCTACATACTCATAGAGGTTATGAGCAGGGAGAGACCCTCATTTTGGGGTGAGGCCTGATGTAGAAGGGGGCAAAAATAACAAAGAAATGTGTTAAGATGTTGCATGGGACACTTAGCATAATTTATAGTCTTGCACAAGAGTGTACAAGCAAAGAAAAAAAAATATGGCATGGGTGAGTCTCGAACCCATGACCAAGAGAAGTGCTAAACCTTATGTTGCATGGGATGGCCAACCCGAGCTTGGGTCATTCGCTGATAAGGGAAGGGGCGCATTTCTCTTATACTCCTCATGCACTTCACTAATCTCAAAGCACATCAAAGGGCTGAGAGAGTAAGTGAAGTTTGGTAGCATTTTGGATTAGGGGACAACCCTAATCGGCAACACAAGATCCGAGAGCTGAAGCTTGTTGCGGCTGCTGGTTTTTGGGCGACCTTGGGGCGATTGCTTTCATCTCCGGCGAGATCCCTCTCCACTCTCTTCTCCGGCGAGCTGAGAGTCCTTTGGAGCAGCCAAAGGGTGCGGCAATCAGTGTATTGTTGAGTCTTGGAGCAGGTTCGAAAGGGGAAAAGGGAACAGCCCATTCTCGGCTGGGTTTGTGCAACCGGCAGTAGCAGCTTGTTCCGGCCACTTCATCCTCTTTTCCGGCGAGGGAGAGGACCTCTTGAGGACTCCTTGAGCTTCAGGAGGTGCGGCACCTTAAGTGGTGTTGTGTCTTGGAGGGCGGCAGCATAGGGGAGAAGTCCCCATTTTCGGTTCAGCTAGTGCAGTAGCTCGGCAGCAGCTTTTCCGGCCACCACCATCCCTATTTCCGGCCACCTTGGGTTGCTTGAGTTGAGGGGTGGCGACCACCAGCTGGTGGGGCGAGTGTGGAGAGGAGGCAGCAGCTTGTAGGGGTTCTACCCTACTCGGATCTAAGGGGGAAGGGCTTCCCCCTCTCACGGCAGCAAAGGGGAAGGAGTCCCCTTGCATTCGGCTTGTTGGAGCTTCAAGGGGGCAGCAACTTGGGCAGCTTTGGGAAGGAGTTTCCAGCGGTCTAAAGTGGTTTTCCGGCGAGGAGCAACTAAAGCCAACTTGTACAAACGGCTCCCAAGGGTCGGGCGATCCTTGGAGGTACATTTACATGCTTTCGTAGTTAGGGCATTGTAATCCATTGTATAAGACTGCTGTGTAGTGTAAGTGTGAGGTTTTTGATCCCTCAGCCCACATTGGGTAGTGGAGGGGTTTTCCTCACTTTATATACTCATTGTGTACTGCCTGGCCAGCTGAGGCCTCGGTGTGATTAGGGGCGGGCGCACCTACTCTATAGGGCGTTCCCTCCTTGTTGTGTAGTGGTCGATATATACTGCTTAGGATCGGGGCATATGTCTAGTGCCCGACTATTGCATTGCCTGTGACTTGTGTGCGTGTATTGCACAGGGCGCTACGTATTAAGGACGGTCTTTGAGAGGCATATTGGGTTGAGGAGCAACGTGTGCTGCCCACCCGCCGCTCATTGACGTAGGTCTAGGGCTAGGAGAAGATTAGGCCCAGACCGTCAGATATCAGCCCGAGAGCACAGTGATCCACAGAGCACAGAGATATTTGATCGGGGCACGGACTTCCCATCCGGGGATCGAGGGGTTCGAGTTGGTTCGCATAGATTCTTAGACTTCCGCAGCGCGCACGTGCATAGAGCGCGTGTATTTGAGTTGTAGGCTGACGGGTTACTCATTGTGTAACTTTTGATACCAGGGTTACACAGTGTGTAAGTCGTGCCATCACGCTCATTTTACACAGCGAAAAATTGGGGCGTGACAGAGTGGTATCAGAGGCCAGCGCAAGATCAGATTGATATCAGATCCGTTGCAACAACTCAACCTGACAAGCAGTGGTTGTGTGTGACACCGAGATATAGACGTGAGTCGTTGTGCTGTTTGGGAGTTGCGTACGTCGGTGCTTAGCGCCGGGGCGTAAATCCTCAGTTACACGACTTATCGATCAGTTTCGGGGTCCTCTCAACCGTCAGCACAGTTCACCCATCACAGCACCAGATGGCAGAGTCTTCAGAGTTACCAGAGTTACTAGACTTGGATGAGAGGTTCATCCGTCTAGAGATGGCTGTTGGGATAGATGAGGCGGAATGGCAAGGAGATCCACTAGCTGAGCGGATGCAGACGCTCAGGGAGCTCCACAGGCATTATGAGATCACTAATGATGCCAGAGTCCATAGATTAGAGTCTACTGTAGAGACTCTCACTGCGGAGATAGCTATGTTGAAGCTAGCCTTAGCCCAGGTAGCTTCAAACCCGCCTACACCCACAGCTGGGGTCGGGCCTTCACAACCAGTAGCGAAGCGCCATATACCTGACCCGTCTACCTTTGGGGGAGCCAGGGTAGCGAAAGAGCTGGAAAACTTTCTGTTCGACATGGAGCACTACTTTAAAGCGGCTCGGGTGCCAGAAGAAGACAGAATTGAGGTTTGTGCATCGTTCCTCACGGGAGATGCCAAAGTCTGGTGGAGAACTTCTGTAGCACCGAGGACCGAGGGAGAGCATCCCGAGGTTGTGTCGTGGGATGATCTGAAGTTAGAGATGAGAGCTCAATTTCGGCCTGCGAACACCCTGTTTACTGCTCGCATGCAGTTCAGAAGTTTGAGACAAACAGGCACTGTAAGAGATTATGTGAAGCAATTTGCCACATTGCTTCTAGAAATCCCCAACATGAGTGAGGAAGAAAAGTTTATCTCATTTCTTGGAGGTCTTCAAGATTGGGCTTTGTTAGAGCTTAGAAGACAAGGGGTGACTACCTACAGAGATGCTGTAGTAGCTGCAGATGCCTTATTAGATATGAGAGGTACGAGACCTCAAGCTGGGGGAGTGACTTCTTCATCTTCCCATACCCGTGTGCCAGACAAGGGTAGGAAGAAGTACGTCCCCAAGTATAAGCAAAAGCCACAAGGAAAAGCACCAGTTCCTCAGACTCATCAGAAGCCTGTTGTGCAGAAGAAGAGGAATGAGTCTAGTCCCAAGAGGAAGCTGGCATGCTTTGTGTGCAATGGCCCTCACGTGATGAGGGATTGTCCTACAAAGAGAGCAATAGCTGCGGTCCTAGCAGATAAGAAGGACGCAGGAAAAGAAGATTCACCGGGTTGTGCTTCAGTCAACCCTTTGGTAATAGCAAATGTATCAGTGAGATCTTCCCCACTGATGTACACCAAAATAAGCCTGAACGGAGTAGAGATTGCAGTCATGGTGGATACTGGGGCCACTCATTTATTTGTTGCAGATAGGTTGCGTGAGCAACTTAAGCTGAAGACGTCGACCAGTAACACTCATGTGAAAACAGTGAATGCTGAGGCAAGAAAGGCTATGGGTATATCTTATGATGTCCCAGTGAAGATGGGACCCTGGAGTGGGAAGTGTACAGTGCTAGTTACTCAACTAGATGTCTTCGATGTCATTGTGGGTATGGACCTTCTGAGAAGAGCTAAGGCCACCCCAATGCCACATCTCAACAGTTTGTTAGTACTGGATGAAAAGAATCCCTGTTTCATTCCTTGCTTTACTGGAATGACAGAGGAGAAGAAGAAAGCGAAGGAGAAGGAGCTTACTCCTTCCTCCCTAGCGAATGGAGTGAGGCATGGTGCTTCCACATACCTAGCTCATATCAGATTAGTGGAAGACCATCCCCAGATGGATTCAGATCCTAGACCAGTTATGAGGGATGTGAGGGAACTGGCCACTTCCTCCAGTTCTCGTAGCAGAAAAGGAAAAGAAGTCATTGTGGGGGCAGCTGAAACTTCATTAGAGAGCATATTGACATCCGTACCTCGTTCTGTTGGAGCGTTGTTGAAAGAGTACAAAGATGTTATCCCACCAGAGATGCCCAAAGTACTGCCTCCTAGAAGGGACATAGATCATCAGATTGAGTTAGTCCCTGGAGCAGTACCTCCAGCCCAGCCTCCCTACCGCATGCCACCATTAGAATTGGCAGAGCTCAGGAAACAGTTGAACGAGCTCTTAGAGTCAGGGTATATCCAGCCCTCGAAGGCACCGTATGGAGCACCTGTCCTGTTCCAAAAGAAGATGGATGGGAGCTTGCGCATGTGCGTGGACTATAGAGCACTGAACAAAGTCACAGTGCGCAATGCCTATCCCATCCCGCTGATCCAAGATCTGTTGGATAGATTAGCAAATGCAAAGATCTTCAGTAAGTTGGACTTGAGATCAGGATATTGGCAGGTGCGAATTGCCGAGGGGGATGAGCCGAAGACTACTTGTGTCACGCGTTACGGCTCGTTTGAGTTCATGGTGATGCCTTTTGGGCTCACGAACGCTCCTGCTACGTTTTGCAACCTCATGAACAATATCCTAAATCCCTTTTTGGATAAGTTCGTGGTGGTGTATCTTGATGATATAGTAGTATATTCATCTGATTTGAGGGAGCACGAGAAGCATCTGAAATAAGTTCTGCAAGTTCTCTGAGATAACAAGCTGTATCTGAAGGCAGAAAAGTGCGAGTTTGCCCAGACTGAAATTCAGTTTCTTGGACATGTTGTGTCCCAAGGCAGTGTGAGGATGGATAATGACAAAATCAAGGCTATTTGGGATTGGCCTAGTCCATCTAGTGTGACTCAACTGCGATCATTTCTGGGTCTAGCAAACTTCTACAGACGGTTCATCATGGGATATTCAAAGGTAGTGGCACCTTTGACTGATTTGCTCAAGAAGGACAAAACTTGGTGTTGGGAGGAAACTCACCAAGAGGCTTTTGAGACTCTGAAGAAGCTGGTAACTTCAGAGCCTGTGCTAAAATTACCAGATTTTTCACAAGGGTTTGAAGTGCACACTGATGCTTCAGACCGTGCTCTAGGTGGAGTATTGGTTCAGGATGGCAGACCTGTAGCCTATGAGAGCAGAAAGCTGAAAGCAGCTGAGCTAAATTACTCTGCACACGAGAAAGAAATGCTAGCTGTTGTCCACTGTCTCAGACTGTGGCGTATCTACCTCCTGGGGAGTCACTTCATAGTAAAGACCGATAACATTGCTAACACTTTCTTCCAGACTCAGAAGAAACTGTCAGCCAGGCAGGCCCGTTGGCAAGAGCTTCTAGCAGAGTTTGATTTCAGTTGGGAGCATAAACCGGGCAAGTGTCATCAGGTCCCAGATGCCCTCAGTAGAATTAGCAGTGTTGCTATGGTATGCGCCCTATCGAGAGCAGAAGGAAAGATTTTTCAGTATCTTAAGCAGACCGCCAGTACTGATAAAGCCTACCAGAAGCTTGTAGCACAGATCCGAGAGGGGATAGTGCGCAGATTCTACGTAGATGAGGATGGCCTTATCATGGCTCAGGGTGGCAGAACCTATGTTCCCGCCTCGGGAGACATTCGTTTTGGCCTCATGAGAGAGTTCCATGATACTGTATGGGCCGGACATCCAGGTGGTCATAGGATGTATGCGCTGCTCAGAAGAGGTTGGTTCTGGCCAGGGATGAAATCTGATATAGAGCACTTTGTGAAGACCTGTTTGGTATGCCAACAGGATAAAATTGAGAGAAGACTAGAGGCAGGTCTTCTCCAGCCTTTGCCCACACCTGCTAGACCATTCATGTCAGTGTCGATGGACTTTATCACTCATTTTCCAATCTTTGATGGACTTGGTTCTGTTCTGGTGGTAGTGGATAGATTTTCAAAGTATGCGATATTTGTGGCGGCTCCAGAAGAGTGTTCTGCGGAGGTGACCGCCAATCTGTTCTTTCAGCACGTGGTGAAGCACTTTGGCTTACCACGGGATATTATCAGTGATAGAGACACCAGATTTACAGGTAGATTTTGGGGGTCTTTGTTTAAGAAGCTGGGGACAGACTTGAAGATGTCTACTGCTTTCCACCCACAGACTGACGGGCAGACCGAGCGAATCAATGCAATGGTAGAAGAATATTTGAGGCACTTTGTTTCTGCGACTCAGAGAAACTGGCCGTTCCTGCTTGATACGGCCCAGTTTGCTTATAATATACAAGTGTCCTCAGCAACTGGGAAAAGTCCATTCGAGATGGTTCTAGGATATCAACCAGCTACCCCGGTTGATAATTTGGCTAGTGGAGCAAGCAGTCGGAATAAGGCTGCGAATCAATATGTCAAGGACCGCGTAGAGCTCTGGGAAGAAGCTCGGGATAGCTTGAGGAAAGCGTCCAACCGTATGGTTAAGTACGCGAACAGACATAGGCGTCATGTGGAGTTTGAGGTAGGTGACTCGGTGCTCCTCAAACTCACTCCTCAGATGTGGAGAAAAATAGTGGCAGGCACTGTTCATAGAGGGCTAGTACCCAAGTATGAAGGACCATTCACAGTCATTAAGAGAGTGGGTACAGTAGCCTATAAGTTGAACCTGCCAAAGCATTACAAGTTACATCCAACATTCCATGTTAGTTTCCTCAAAAAGTTTCACTCAGATGATCTGCATCCTGAGCGACAGCAAGTAAGGAGAAAGCCAGCCCGTGGCTCTGTAGAATATGCTAAGCAGCCTTTGAAGATTCTGAATCATAGAATATATGGTTGGAGCGGCAAAGGACAGAAGGCTGAGATGTTAGTACAGTGGCAGGGCGAAGCTGAGGAGGATGCTACTTGGGAAAAGATGGCTGACCTTGAACAATTTCATTGGTTGTTCAAGAGATATGAGGAAGCCCTCGGGGGCGAGGTCTAGGTCAGCTGGGGGAGAATGTGACGACCTGGGTGTGCGGGGTACACACCCAGACCCCTCTACATACTCATAGAGGTTATGAGCAGGGAGAGACCCTCATTTTGGGGTGAGGCCTGATGTAGAAGGGGGCAAAAATAACAAAGAAATGTGTTAAGATGTTGCATGGGACACTTAGCATAATTTATAGTCTTGTACAAGAGTGTACAAGCAAAGAAAAAAAAATATGGCATGGGTGAGTCTCGAAC
The DNA here is from genome assembly GCA_027563935.2 of Costus lasius. Classification (NCBI taxonomy): domain Eukaryota; kingdom Viridiplantae; phylum Streptophyta; class Magnoliopsida; order Zingiberales; family Costaceae; genus Costus; species Costus lasius. Next base: position 126,727,842 of record CM050447.1, read on the forward strand.
CCATGACCAAGAGAAGTGCTAAACCTTATGTTGCATGGGATGGCCAACCCGAGCTTGGGTCATTCGCTGATAAGGGAAGGGGCGCATTTCTCTTATACTCCTCATGCACTTCACTAATCTCAAAGCACATCAAAGGGCTGAGAGAGTAAGTGAAGTTTGGTAGCATTTTGGATTAGGGGACAACCCTAATCGGCAACACAAGATCCGAGAGCTGAAGCTTGTTGCGGCTGCTGGTTTTTGGGCGACCTTGGGGCGATTGCTTTCATCTCCGGCGAGATCCCTCTCCACTCTCTTCTCCGGCGAGCTGAGAGTCCTTTGGAGCAGCCAAAGGGTGCGGCAATCAGTGTATTGTTGAGTCTTGGAGCAGGTTCGAAAGGGGAAAAGGGAACAGCCCATTCTCGGCTGGGTTTGTGCAACCGGCAGTAGCAGCTTGTTCCGGCCACTTCATCCTCTTTTCCGGCGAGGGAGAGGACCTCTTGAGGACTCCTTGAGCTTCAGGAGGTGCGGCACCTTAAGTGGTGTTGTGTCTTGGAGGGCGGCAGCATAGGGGAGAAGTCCCCATTTTCGGTTCAGCTAGTGCAGTAGCTCGGCAGCAGCTTTTCCGGCCACCACCATCCCTATTTCCGGCCACCTTGGGTTGCTTGAGTTGAGGGGTGGCGACCACCAGCTGGTGGGGCGAGTGTGGAGAGGAGGCAGCAGCTTGTAGGGGTTCTACCCTACTCGGATCTAAGGGGGAAGGGCTTCCCCCTCTCACGGCAGCAAAGGGGAAGGAGTCCCCTTGCATTCGGCTTGTTGGAGCTTCAAGGGGGCAGCAACTTGGGCAGCTTTGGGAAGGAGTTTCCAGCGGTCTAAAGTGGTTTTCCGGCGAGGAGCAACTAAAGCCAACTTGTACAAATGGCTCCCAAGGGTCGGGCGATCCTTGGAGGTACATTTACATGCTTTCGTAGTTAGGGCATTGTAATCCATTGTATAAGACTGCTGTGTAGTGTAAGTGTGAGGTTTTTGATCCCTCAGCCCACATTGGGTAGTGGAGGGGTTTTCCTCACTTTATATACTCATTGTGTACTGCCTGGCCAGCTGAGGCCTCGGTGTGATTAGGGGCGGGCGCACCTACTCTATAGGGCGTTCCCTCCTTGTTGTGTAGTGGTCGATATATACTGCTTAGGATCGGGGCATATGTCTAGTGCCCGACTATTGCATTGCCTGTGACTTGTGTGCGTGTATTGCACAGGGCGCTACGTATTAAGGACGGTCTTTGAGAGGCATATTGGGTTGAGGAGCAACGTGTGCTGCCCACCCGCCGCTCATTGACGTAGGTCTAGGGCTAGGAGAAGATTAGGCCCAGACCGTCAGATATCAGCCCGGGAGCACAGTGATCCACAGAGCACAGAGATATTTGATCGGGGCACGGACTTCCCATCCGGGGATCGAGGGGTTCGAGTTGGTTCGCATAGATTCTTAGACTTCCGCAGCGCGCACGTGCATAGAGCGCGTGTATTTGAGTAGTAGGCTGACGGGTTACTCATTGTGTAACTTTTGATACCAGGGTTACACAGTGTGTAAGTCGTGCCATCACGCTCATTTTACACAGCGAAAAATTGGGGCGTGACACCTGGGGGCATGTCCCACCCCACTACCCCCAATATGCAATGTGCCACCGATGTGTAGAAGGCTTCCCAAGCCACAGCAAGGCTAATTTTACACATTTGGCACTCAGTATACTGGAGGGGGATGGGGGGCACAGCCCCCAGGGCTTGGGGGCAGGTCCCCCCTACTACACCAAATATGCAAAGTGCCACCAATGTACAAAAGGCTTCCCCCAATCTCTAGCAAGGCTAATTTTACACATTTGGCACACTGCATACTGGGGGCAGTAGGGGGCACATGCCCCCATTGCATAATGTGGTTAGTAAAGTTCACCCATGTCCCCCACCCCCCTACTACCTCAAGTATGCAAACTGCCACCAATGTGCAAAAGGATTCCCAAACCGTAGCAAGGCTAATTTTACACATCTGGCACTCTACATACTGGGTGTCACGCCCCAATTTTTCGCGCTAAAACTAGGACGTGATAGCACAGATTTACACAACCTCTGTGTAAACCCGTCAGCTAACACACCTATGCGTCTAATGCGGAAGTCTAATAAATACAATGCGCGCCTCACTACAAGATCACTCTCCCAGCAATACAGATCACTCAAACCAACTAAACTACCCAATCAGAAGAACCCCTCTGAGCTGACTGAGCTGTCTGGCCGAATATAGCTGAGCAACACTGAGCAAGGTGGCGGGCTAGGCTCTTCCTCTGCCACTAGCCGCTTTGCACACCTTGTGCGCCCTGAAATCCACAAGAGTTCACTGGCAGATATCGCACACAACAGTGTGACCTATCGTAGGCCAAAGAGCAATAGACCTCTGCTCAAAACCTAACAAACAATGAACTACCGGCCTGCTGAATCCTAAGCAAATATATGTTCTACACAGCGAGACTCGACTAAGACAAGCACAATGCTTGCGCCTACTCAAAGCCTAAATCCGATAAAACCAACGAAGATCCAATCCTCTACCGAGGTCAATACTCGATATACAAAAGGACCCTATTCCCTAATCCCGGGAATAGGTACACAAATATATAATAAGAATCAACAAGCATTCATACAATAACCCTATGAATCTAAGTTAGGGTTTATACCACTATGCGTGTATGAACAATGGAAGATGATGATGGACAGCCCCTTCTCGCCTCAAGAAGTCGCCCACAAAAATCTCCACAAGCACTCCTCACCAAGGTGATGAGAAGCCCAAACCCTAGGGTCACCTCCCTAGGTAGTTGCGGATGTCTCCTCTTCTTGAACTCGCCTCAAGTTCAAGAAGTCTTCAAACGCCGACCAAGAACTCCAAGAACAGCAAGGTGCTGCCCTCTCCAAAGCCGCCGGTGATGAAGATGATGAAGGAAGATGCGCCGGATGCAATAGCCCTCACCTCAAGGACTAGCCGAGCCAAGCGCCCCCTTCAACTCTTCTTCCTCGCCACAAGGAAGAAGATCGCCGGAATTGTTGTTGCCTCCAACAGCAATTCGCTTCAGCAAGAGCGTGAGAATATGACTGCCGCCAAAGCCCTCAAGCCGCCCTATTTGAATTAGTGGATCGGGTAGGGTTTAGATGAACCAACCCGCCAACCCACTCCATAATGGATAATCGCCCTCATGATGGATCAAGAGTCTTAAGTGAGTGGGGATCCAATAATCCTCTTAATGGATCTTCACTTAAACTCTTATTGGATATCTCATAAGTTGTCACATGCCAAGCATGTGCCAACTTACTCAACACTTAGCCAATTTGCGCCTAGGCTTCAAGAAGACTAGATCAGCCCCCTTAAGCCTCCGGAATGAACCCAGGTCAAGTCCAGAGTAGACCTGACCATGGTTAGGCTAACCCTGGTTAAGTTAACCATGGTTAAGCTAACCCTGGTCCACCAAAGAGCTCAATGTCCTCCATAGAACTCCAAAGTACCCCCAGGCCATGCCCAAGGATAGAGTATGTAGATGTACCTGCAAAAACATACTAACACGGTGTCAGTAACCTAACTCCTCTAGTAGGCTCCCTGCAACACCAGCCTAGCTCCCCTCTAGACTCCTCCATCCCTCCCCAGAACCCCGCTGGATCCATAGGATGGGCTGGGGTATAACCCCAGCATACCCAGGGCATCACAATACTCCCCCACCTGAGATGGAACTCACCCTCGAGTCCATGTGATCCTGGTACGCTCTAGCAAGCTGCTCAAAGTGAGCTATATCCTCCGTCTTCTCCCAAGTCGCATCCTCCTCAGGCTCCTCTGCCCACTGAATCAAAAATTCAAAACGTCGACCTCCAGGTGAACTAGAACCATAGACTCTATGGTCTAAGATCTTCACTGGCCTCTTGCCAAATTCAACTCTACCCCTCGCAGGTTGCCTTCTCACCTGTCCCCGGTCGGGATGCCTATCATCCACATGATATTTCTTGAGAAGACTGGTGTGGAATGTCGGATAAAACTGTAGCCATCTAGGTAAATCAAGCCTGTAAGAAACTGGACCAACTCTCTTCAGGATCCTGAAAGGACCTTCATATCTTCTTACCAAGCCTCTGTGATATGTCCTGGCTTCTGTCTTCCTCCACATTTGAGGTGTGAGTTTGAGAAGAACCAACTCTCCTACCTCAAACTCAACATGCCTCCTATCTCTGTCGGCATAGAGCTTCATCCTATCTCTAGCCTCCCTCAGAGAATCCTGAGCTTCCTCCCACAGCTCAGTCCTATCATGCACAAAATCAATGGCTGCTTGGCACTTCCCCCCTGCGCCCCTGTTCAAAGTATCCATGGGTGTCAATGGTTGCCACCCCAATGCTGACTCGAACGGGCTTTTTCCTGTTGCAGATGACTTCTGTATATTATAGGCAAATTGGGCAGTGTCCAATAGCCTAATCCAATTCTTCTGTGTAGCAGAGACATAATGCCTAAGATATTCCTCCAGTAAGGCATTAACTCTCTCTCTCTGTCCATCTGTCTGTGGATGGTAAGCTGTAGACATCTTTAGGTCTGTACCCAGCTTCTGAAATAAAGATGACCAAAATTTCCCTGTAAATCTAGGGTCTCTGTCACTGATAATCTCTCTGGGTAAGCCAAAATGTTTGACTACATGAGTCATAAACAAACTAGCAGTGGTCTCAGCTCTGCACTCCTCAGGTGCTGCAACAAAAATGGCATATTTAGAGTATCGGTCTACCACCACGAATACCGATGCCATCCCATCCACTCGGGGAAAATGGGTAATGAAATCCATGGACAATGAGACAAACGGTCTCTCAGGGTTAGGTAGTGGCTGTAGAAGCCCTGCTTCTTTCCTCCTCTCTACCTTATCCTGTTGGCACACCAAGCAAGTCTTGGTATAGTGCTCTATGTCCTCCTTCATTCCCGGCGAATACCATGCTCGTGAAATCAATGCATACATGCGCCTACCACCAGGGTGTCCTGCCCACACCGTGTCATGGTACTCACGCATCAGACCATGCCTAATGTTCGCTGCCGCTGGAACATAGGGTCTGTCTCCTCGTGCCATAATCAATCCCTCATCGCTGATATAGTATCTCCTCACTACTCCCATGCGAATCTGAGATATAAGCTTTTCATATGCACGGTCTGCCATAGCAGAATCTCTGATCAAACCAACAATCTTACTCTGAGAGTAAGACATAGCACAGCAGTGAGCTACCTCAGCTATCCTGCTCAAAGCATCAGGGACCTGATGTATCCTCCCTGGCTTGTGCTCCCATGTAAAATCAAACTCGGCCAGCTGCTCCTGCCATCTGGCCTGTCTAGCAGATAACTTCTTATGGGTCTGGAAGAAGGTATTTGCCACATTGTCTGTCTTCACTGTAAACTTGCTCCCCAGCAAGTACACTCTCCATAGCCTCAGACAATGGACAACTGCTAACATCTCCTTCTCATGAGCAGAATAGTTTGCCTCAGCACTCTTTAACTTTCTGCTCTCGTAGGCAATCGGCCTACCTTCCTGAACTAGAACCCCACCCAAGGCTCTATCACTAGCATCTGTATGTACCTCAAAAGGTAAACTGAAGTCAGGAAGTCTGAGAATGGGATCTGAAGTCACCCTGCCCTTCAGATCATCGAATGCCATCTGGTGTTTGTCTCCCCAACACCAGGAAACATCCTTCCTCAATAAGTCAGTCAGTGGCGCTACTACCTTGGAGTAGCCCTGGATGAATCTTCTATAAAAGTTAGCCAACCCTAGGAATGACCTCAAGGTGCTAACATTAGTAGGGGCCGGCCAATCCTTGATTGCCGCCACTTTCTTCTCATCCATTTTAACCTGACCTGACCCAACGACATGCCCTAGAAACTCAACCTCTGACTGAGCAAAGTCGCATTTCTCAAGTTTCAGAAACAGCTGGCTCTCCCTCAGAACCATCAAGACCTGTCTCAAGTGCTCTACATGCTCCTCCAAGCTACTAGAATATATCACGATATCATCCAAGTAAACTACAACAAACTTATCCAGGAATGGATGAAGTATGTTGTTCATCAAGTTACAGAACGTAGCTGGAGCATTGGTTAGCCCAAATGGCATAACCAGAAACTCATACGACCCATATCGTGTAACGCAGGTAGTTTTGGGCTCATCTCCCTCAGCAATCCTCACCTGCCAGTATCCAGATCTCAAATCAAGCTTGCTGAACACCTTGGCATGCACAAGCCGGTCAATCAAGTCTTGTATAAGTGGAATAGGATAAGAGTTCTTAACTGTAACCTTGTTAAGAGCTCTGTAATCTATGCACATCCTCATAGATCCATCTTTCTTCCTCTGGAAAAGCACTGGTGCTCCGTACGGTGCTTTGGAAGGTTGAATATACCCACTCTCTAAAAGCTCATCTAGCTGCTTCCTCAGCTCAGCTAGCTCTGCAGGTGGCATTCTATATGGTGCCTGTGCTGGTGGGACAGCACCTGGGATCAGCATAATAGCATGATCGATATCTCGCCTAGGTGGTAACACCTTCGGCATCTCTGGTGGCATGATGTCACTAAACTCCTGTAACAACCCTCCTACTGGTGCAGGTAACTGCTGAACCCGCTCCCCCAGAGACATCTTCGCCGCCCCCAACCTCATATCAACTCCCTCACTGCTAGAACTAGGAAGGGTGATCAAGCCTCCCCTATGTCCTCTCTACTGATCAAAAGTCGAACTGATCTGGGGAAGATCCTCCACCAATCTAACATGTGCTAGATATGTGGTCTCACCACGCCGAAGACCTCTAGCAACAACTGAAGCCGCCATGACCTCTTTACCTTTGTTGCTCTTCTCTACCCTTGCCCCAACGTGGCAAGGTATGAAGCAAGGAGCACGCTCATCTGTAATCTGCACTCCATTTAAGTGAGGCATTGGAATTGCCTTAGCTCGCCGCAGCAAATCCATGCCCACTATGACATCAAAGTCATCTAGGGTTATCACCATAGCATGTACCCTACCAGACCAGGTTCCCAACCTCACTGGAACATCATATGAAACCCCTGAAGCTTTCTTCGGGTCTGTATTCACGGTCTTGACACTGTTGGTACAGGGCATAGTTTTCAACTTCAATCTCTCCTTCACCCTATCAGAAACAAATAGATGGGTGGCCCCTGTATCAACCATGGCTGCTATCTGTATATCGTTGATCACCACATCAACATACATGAGAGGACTAGACCTAGCACTAATATTTGCAATCACTAAGGGGTTAACTGAAGCCCCGGTGCATCCTTGGTCTTCCCTGCCCTCTGACATGTCTCCCATGGCTAAGGAAGCTATCCCCTGCTTCCTAGGACAGTCTCTCATCATATGAGGACCGTTACATATAAAACATCCTGGCCTAGCCCTGCTAGTGACTGTGCCAGATGTGGAAGCCCTAGCCTGCTGTGGCTGTGGTCTATGCTGAACTGTCTGTGGCTTCCTCTGCTGAACCTGTGACTGATGTGCCACGGTTTTATTCTTCTTCCAATTGGGCACCCACTTCTTAACCTGCCCCTGCCCTGTAGGCCGCCTAGGTGGTGAAGAAGTGGTCCTTGATGCAGTGGTTCCAACTCCTGGCATATCCACTAATGCATCTGCAGCTGCTACTGCCTCTCTATATGTAGTAACTCCTTTCCTCTGGAGTTCTCTGTATGCCCAATCTTTCAAACCACCAACGAAGTCATGAAACTTCTCCTCTTCACTCTTATTTGGCACCTCTAGCAGTAAAGTGCCAAACTGCTTCACATACTCCCTTATGTGACCAGTGTGCTTTAAGTACCTCAGAGCCATGCGAGCACTGTGCAGGGTATCTGCAGGTCTGAAATGTGCCCTCATTTCAGCCTTAAGAGCATCCCAGTCTGGGATCTCAGGAGCGTCCCCCTCTGTGCGTGGGGCTATGTGTGTCCTCCACCACAACTTCGCATCGCCTCTCAGATAGGCTGCGCAAACCTCTATCCGCTCCGCTGCCGTGATACCTGCCGCTCTAAAATAATGCTCCATGTCGAATAAGAAGTTCTCCACTTCTTTGGCTACCCACGCCCCCGCAAAGGTAGTCGGCTCTGGGACATGGCGCCTGGCAGTCTGAACAGGTACTGGCGCCGTGGGTGTAGGTGGGTGTGCTGTCAAGTGCGCCAGACCTATCTTCACCAAGTTCAGGTCTGCCATGAGATTCTCCATCCCCTGAGACATCTCAGCCATCTGACTCTCAAAAGCATGAGTCATACTAGCAATCTGAGTCTCGGTCTCCTGCTGTGTCTCATGAATGAGACCATGCAGTGCCGCCACTCTCTCAACAAGTGGATCCCCCTGCCACTCGTCATCCTCAAGTCCAATAGACAGTCGCAACCTAGCAACTGCTGCCTCCAGCCTCGAGAACCTCTCCTCGAGCTGTGCCTGAGCTGCCATACTCCTCGTGGATGGCGCTATCTCTGGATCACGCTGTGTAAAAGGGTGAAACTGAAGGAAATACTGGGTAAGTACTCTGAATGGTCGAGACGGACCGTGTAGCAGAATTACTGAGGAATTACGCCCCGGGCACTAGGCTCCGACGTACGCAACCCCCAAACAGTAACCTGACTAACGTCTATATCCCTGACACACTCGTCCCAACTCAGAAAAACACCAGTAATCCCGCTGATCTATGCTGGAAGTGGGCTCTGATACCAGTTGTCACGCCCCAATTTTTCGCGCTAAAACTAGGACGTGATAGCACAGATTTACACAACCTCTGTGTAAACCCGTCAGCTAACACACCTATGCGTCTAATGCGGAAGTCTAATAAATACAATGCGCGCCTCACTACAAGATCACTCTCCCAGCAATACAGATCACTCAAACCAACTAAACTACCCAATCAGAAGAACCCCTCTGAGCTGACTGAGCTGTCTGGCCGAATATAGCTGAGCAACACTGAGCAAGGTGGCGGGCTAGGCTCTTCCTCTGCCACTAGCCGCTTTGCACACCTTGTGCGCCCTGAAATCCACAAGAGTTCACTGGCAGATATCGCACACAACAGTGTGACCTATCGTAGGCCAAAGAGCAATAGACCTCTGCTCAAAACCTAACAAACAGTGAACTACCGGCCTGCTGAATCCTAAGCAAATATATGTTCTACACAGCGAGACTCGAGTAAGACAAGCACAATGCTTGCGCCTACTCAAAGCCTAAATCCGATAAAACCAACGAAGATCCAATCCTCTACCGAGGTCAATACTCGATATACAAAAGGACCCTATTCCCTAATCCCGGGAATAGGTACACAAATATATAATAAGAATCAACAAGCGTTCATACAATAACCCTATGAATCTAAGTTAGGGTTTATACCACTATGCGTGTATGAACAATGGAAGATGATGATGGACAGCCCCTTCTCGCCTCAAGAAGTCGCCCACAAAAATCTCCACAAGCACTCCTCACCAAGGTGATGAGAAGCCCAAACCCTAGGGTCACCTCCCTAGGTAGTTGCGGATGTCTCCTCTTCTTGAACTCGCCTCAAGTTCAAGAAGTCTTCAAACGCCGACCAAGAACTCCAAGAACAGCAAGGTGCTGCCCTCTCCAAAGCCGCCGGTGATGAAGATGATGAAGGAAGATGCGCCGGATGCAATAGCCCTCACCTCAAGGACTAGCCGAGCCAAGCGCCCCCTTCAACTCTTCTTCCTCGCCACAAGGAAGAAGATCGCCGGAATTATTGTCGCCTCCAACAGCAATTCGCTTCAGCAAGAGCGTGAGAATATGACTGCCGCCAAAGCCCTCAAGCCGCCTTATTTGAATTAGTGGATCGGGTAGGGTTTAGATGAACCAACCCGCCAACCCACTCCATAATGGATAATCGCCCTCATGATGGATCAAGAGTCTTAAGTGAGTGGGGATCCAATAATCCTCTTAATGGATCTTCACTTAAACTCTTATTGGATGTCTCATAAGTTGTCACATGCCAAGCATGTGCCAACTTACTCAACACTTAGCCAATTTGCGCCTAGGCTTCAAGAAGACTAGATCAGCCCCCTTAAGCCTCCGGAATGAACCCAGGTCAAGTCCAGAGTAGACCTGACCATGGTTAGGCTAACCCTGGTTAAGTTAACCATGGTTAAGCTAACCCTGGTCCACCAAAGAAGTCCAATGTCCTCCATAGAACTCCAACGCACCCCCAGGCCATGCCCAAGGATAGAGTATGTAGATGTACCTGCAAAAACATACTAACACGGTGTCAGTAACCTAACTCCTCTAGTAGGCTCCCTGCAACACCAGCCTAGCTCCCCTCTAGACTCCTCCATCCCTCCCCAGAACCCCGCTGGATCCATAGGATGGGCTGGGGTATAACCCTAGCATACCCAGGGCATCACACTGGGGGTAGTACAGGGCACATGCCTTGGGGGAATGAGGGCATGTCCCCCTACTACCCCCAGTGTACAAAGTGCCACCTAGTAGAATTCCCCCATGTCCCCCATACTAACTCCAGTGTGCAGACTACCACCGATGTGCAAAAGGCTTCCCAAGCCGTAGCAAGGCTAATTTTACACATTTGGCACTCTAAATACTAGGTGTGATGCCCTGGGTACTATGGGGTACTACCCCGCCTTTCCCATGGACTCATAGAGGTTATGAGTAGGGATTAAGGGGGTAAAATTAATGGAGCATACACATGCAAAAGATAAGGTTCTATGTAGGAGGTTACATGAGCCTTAGAGCATTATTGGAGCTTGTGTAGAGGTGTGTACAAGCTTGCAAAAAAATATGTCATGGCCAAGACTTGAACCCAAGACCTATGAGAGAACCAAGCCTTATGTTGCATGAAGTAACCAACCCAAGCGTGGGTCATTTGCTGAAAGTAGAGGAGGCGCATTTCACTTAAACACTTCATAATTCGTAAGGGCAATTTTGACAAAATGCAAATGAAATTGGGGATCTCGATTGGTGAAAGAAACAATTCGGCAAAGAGAGAACCGAAGCTTGAAGGGCGATTTTGGAGAAGAAGAGAGTTCATCTTCTTCCTTGGAGGGTGGCGGCTTGGAGAGGGGAGCTCACGCCACTCATCTTCCCTTCATTCATCCTTGGTGGCGAGAGGGTGAGGGAGCTCATCTCCCACCATTGGCTGAGCTTTGCTTGAGGAGAGGAGGTTCGGCCATCACCTAGTTCCACCATTGCCGAGAGTGCTTGGAGCTTGGAGGATTTTGGTTTTTGAGGGCTGATTGAGAGAAGAGCTCATACATCAGCACCTTGCTCTACTACAGCCGAGACTTGTTGGAGCTTGGGAGGAGATTCGGTTCACTTGGAGGCAAGGGAACCATCTCCATTGAAGGCTTGAAGGTGGCGGCATTGTGCTGGCCATAAAAGCTTGTAACCGAGAGTGCTCACCTAGTGTTTGTTGTATTGCCCCTTTGGAGGAAAAGGGGGCTGTTTGGAGGAGAAGGGGGCTGACCGGCCACCCTTTCCATCATCCACTTGAGGGCAGCCTACTTGCTGTCCATTGGAGGAGCTTGGCACCTTAGGAGGCTGAAGGTGTCCATTGGAGCAATTGGAGCTTACAACCACCTAGGAGGGCGATCCTAGGGTGGTGCCTCAAGTGCTTGCACTTGAGGAGTGTTCTGGGAGCTTGGAGAAGAAGACCGGCCACCTTGGAGGTTGATCTTCATACTCATTGCATTGCGTAGGAGTGGTATATCCCTACACTTACCTTGTGTTATTTACATTGCACTAGTATTGTGTAAGAACCTGTGTAGAACATTGTATGCACTCTATGCTATCTTGAGTAGTTGATAGGGTTTGATTTTATCGATCGGTGTGTTTATCGCTGTGTAGTTGTGGATACTTGTATTAGGGTTTGGGCATATGTCTAGTGCCCTTCTATTGTGAACTGCCAGCGATTGTGTGAATTGTCATTGCAGGGCGCTTAGGTTTAAGATTGTCATTAAGGGTGCATATGGGGTTGAGAAGCAACATGTGCTTGCCACCCGCCCCTTATTGACCTAGGTCTAGGGCTAGGAGAAGGCTAGGACTCAGTTCCATCATCACAGCCTTGGAGCTCAGTTCCATCAGAGCTCAGCCCAGAGAGCGCAGAGGACCAGAGGAGTACTGATCTTGCTTGGGAGACGGTCTTGGATAGCTTCCGCAGATTGAGTGTTGGCTGGCGATTTACACAGAGGTTGTGTAAATTGCGCCATCACGCTCTAGAATTAA
>CM050447.1:126750064-126790064 GCA_027563935.2 Costus lasius
TTCTATCTGATTGGGTAGAGTTAGTTGATTGTGTGATCTGTATTGCTGGGAGAGTGATCTTGTAGTGAGGCGCGCATTGTATTCATTAGACTTCCGCATTAGACGCATAGGTGTGTTAGCTGACGGGTTTACACAGAGGTTGTGTAAATCTGTGCTATCACGTCCTAGTTTTAGGCGCGAAAAATTGGGGCGTGACAACTGGTATCAGAGGCCACTTCCAGCACAGATCAGCAGGACTTTACTGGGATTTCTGAGTTGGGACGAGTGAGTCAGGGATATAGACGTCGGTCAGATTACTGTTTGGGGGTTGCGTACGTCGGAGCCTTGTGCCCGGGGCGTAATTCCTCAGTAACTCTGTCGAGCGATCCGTTCCGACCATTCTGAGACTATCCCCAGTATTTCCTTCAGTTTACACAGTTCACAGCGTGATCCAGACATAGCGCCATCTACCAGGAGTATGGCGGCTCAGGCACAGCTCGAGGAGAGGTTCTCGAGGCTGGAGGCAGCTGTTGCGAGGATACAGCTATCTATAGGGTTTGAGGATGATGATAACCAGGGGGTACCCCTTGGTGAGCGCGTAGCAGCATTGCGTGGTATCATTCATGAGGTCCAGCAGGAGACCGAGACCCAGATGGGAGTGATGACTCAGAGTTTTGAGAGTCAGATGGCTGAGATGTCCCAGGGGATGGAGACACTCATGGCAGACCTGAATCTGGTGAAGATAGGTCTGGCGCATTTGTCAGCACACCCACCTACACCCACAGCGCCAGCACCAGTTCAGACTGCCAGGCACCACATTCCAGAGCCGACTACCTTTGCGGGGGCGCGGGTAGCGAAAGAAGTGGAGAACTTCCTTTTCTATATGGAGCACTATTTCAGAGCGGCTGGGATAGCAGCAGGGGAGCGTATCGAGGTTTGCGCCGCATATTTGAGGGGCGACGCAAAGCTATGGTGGAGGACACACATAGCTCCGAGGACTGAGGGGGACGCTCCAGAGATCCCAGACTGGGATGCTCTTAAGGCTGAGATGAGGGCACATTTCAGACCTGCAGATACTCTGCACAGTGCGCGGATGGCACTGAGATATCTGAAACATACTGGTCACATCAGAGAGTATGTTAAGCAGTTTGGTATCCTTCTGCTAGAGGTGCCAAACATGAGTGAGGAAGAGAAGTTTCACGACTTCATTGGTGGTTTGAAAGATTGGGCATACAGAGAGCTCCAGAGGAAGGGAGTTTCTACATATAGAGAGGCAGTAGCAGCTGCAGATGCATTGGTGGATATGGCAGGGGCCAGTACCACAGCAGCTAGGACCACTTCTTCTCCACCTAAGAGGCCTACAGGGCAGGGGCAGGTTAAGAAGTGGGTGCCCAATTGGAAGAAAGGAAAAACCGTGACCCATCAGTCACAGGTTCAGCATAAGAAACCACCACAGCCAGTTCAGCATAGACCACAGCCACAGCAGCAGGCGAGGGCTACTACTGGCGCATCTACTAGCAGGCAGAGGCCTGGATGCTTTATCTGTAACGGTCCTCACATGATGAGAGACTGTCCTAGGAAGCAGGGGATAGCTTCCTTAGGCATGGGCGAGATTCCAGAGGGCAGGGATGACCAGGGATGCACCGGGGCTTCAGTTAACCCCTTAGTTATTGCTAACATCAGTGCTAGGTCTAGTCCTCTGATGTATGTGGATTTGATGATTAATGATATTCAGATAACAGCCATCGTTGACACAGGCACCACCCATCTCTTTGTTTCTGATAGGGTGAGAGAGAGATTGAAGTTGAAGACTATGCCCTGTGCCAACAGTGTCAAGACCGTGAATACAGACCCGAAGAAAGCTACAGGGGTTTCCTATGATGTTCCAGTGAGGTTGGGAACCTGGTCTGGTAGGGTACATGCTATGGTGATTACCCTTGATGACTTTGATGTGATAGTTGGCATGGATTTGCTGAGGCGAGCTAAAGCAATTCCAATGCCACATCTGAATGGTATACAGATAACTGATGAGAGATCACCTTGCTTTATCTCTTGCCACACTATGGCAAAGGAGGAGAAGAGCAGCAAAGGCAAGGAAGTCATGGCGGCTTCAGTCGTTGCCAGAGGTCTTCGGCGTGGTGAGACCACATACCTGGCACATGTTAGGTTGGTGGAGGATCTTCCCCAGATCAGTTCGACTTTTGATCAGCAGAGAGGACATAGGGGAGGCTTGATCACCCTTCCTAGTTCTAGCAGTGAGGGAGTTGATATGAGATTGGGAGCGGCGAAGATGACTCTGGGTGAGCGGATTCAGCAGTTACCTGCACCAGTAGGAGGGTTATTACAGGAGTTCAGCGATATTATGCCACCAGAGATGCCGAAGGTGTTACCACCTAGGCGAGATATCGATCATGCCATAGAGCTGATCCCAGGTGCTGTCCCACCAGCACAGGCACCATACAGGATGCCACCTGCAGAGCTAGCTGAGTTGAGGAGACAGCTAGATGTGCTTTTAGAGAGTGGGTATATTCAGCCTTCCAAAGCACCATACGGAGCACCAGTGCTTTTCTAGAGGAAGAAAGATGGATCTATGAGGATGTGCATAGATTACAGAGCTCTTAACAAAGTTACTGTGAAGAACTCTTATCCTATTCCACTTATTCAGGACTTGATTGATCGCCTTGTGCATGCAAAGGTGTTCAGCAAGTTGGATTTGAGATCTGGGTATTGGCAGGTGAGGATTGCTGAGGGGGATGAGCCCAAAACTACATGTGTTACTAGATATGGGTCATATGAGTTTCTGGTTATGCCATTTGGGCTAACCAATGCTCCAGCTACGTTCTGTAACTTGATGAACAACATACTTCATCCATTCCTGGATAAGTTTGTTGTAGTTTACTTGGATGATATCGTGATATATTCTAGTAGCTTGGAGGAGCATGTGGAGCACTTGAGACAGGTCTTGATGGTTCTGAGGGAGAACCAGCTGTATTTGAAATTAGAGAAATGCGACTTTGCCCAGTCAGAGGTTGAGTTTTTAGGGCATGTCGTTGGGTCAGGTCAGGTTAAGATGGATGAGAAGAAAGTGGCGGCAATCAAGGATTGGCCGGCCCCTACTAGTGTTAGCACCTTGAGGTCATTCCTAGGGTTGGCTAACTTCTACAGGAGATTCATCCAGAGCTACTCCAGGGTAGTAGCGCCACTTACAGACCTATTGAGGAAGGATGTTTCCTGGTGTTGGGGAGACAAACACCAGATGGCATTCGATGATCTGAAGGGCAGGGTGACTTCAGATCCCATTCTCAGACTTCCTGACTTTAGTTTACCTTTTGAGGTACATACTGATGCTAGTGACAGAGCCTTGGGTGGGGTTCTAGTTCAGGAAGGTAGGCCGATTGCCTACGAGAGCAGAAAGTTAAAGAGTGCTGAGGCAAACTATTTTGCTCATGAGAAGGAGATGTTAGCAGTTGTTGATGTGGGTAGGAGACACGTGTTGTGCAAACCAGAACAAAGAGTATTTTTTTACCAGAATTCAATGCTATAGAAATATATCATTTAAGAAAGGTAGCTATGTAGGTTCCAAAGATCCAAGCTCAAATCCACAACAAGTTCCAGTCGACATCCAATTCCAGCTTTCAATCTTCATCCACTCTCAACAATTTGGGAGCTCTTAACCTTCAAAACAAATTGCAATCAACATTTATTCACTCATCCAAAGCTTCAAAGATTACGTGCCAATCAACTTCTCAGCCTAAGCAATACTTGCAATTCTCACTAATGCCATGCACCAAATCCTGCAAGATCTTCAACAAATGCGGCCACAGATTTTGAGAGTCAAAATTCAGCCGTTGGAGCTTACAGCCAACGGCTATAATTCCTGCTATGTTTCCAACCATCAGCTATAAGATGGTCTCTCCTCTTTTGTAATCAGCAGAGATTTTAGACAAGATTTTAACAATGAATGGAAATGGTTTTCGTTTCTCTCTATCGGATGTTTCTTCCTCTCTTCCTTTGATAGCTGAAGGTTCCATGGATTTGGAACTCTTTCACTATCTTCTTCTCTAATCTTCCATGGACTTGGAAGCTCTACGACATCCATCTTCCACCTCTGCCACGCCTAAACAATCTTCCGCCGCTGTCGCATTCCACACCCAGTTTCCAGCCGAGTCCAGCCTTGGACTCTCCGTTCGCCTCGCCGCCAGCGACGATCCAACCGACGGATCGTCCTCAAACTCCAGCCACGCATCCTCCCTTTCAGGTCGAACCCACAACCGGAGGGATCGCCCCATCCGACGTCTGGATCGCCAGAATCGGAAGATTTCCGGTGACGCCTCCGCTCACGCCCCTGTTTCCACCCTTCTCCACTGATCGCCGTCGATCTCCTCCGACAAGCCCCCGTTCGACCCCAAACTCCGGCCACGCCTTGTCCAGCATCACAAGGATCCCCAACTGTAGCAGGTCCGGCGATCGTGCACCACCGGACGACCGCCTATCAACTCTGCTCCACGCTCGTTTTCCCCTGTTTCCGCCCAGCTTCCGCCTCAGATCCGCCTTTCATCGTTGATCTCCCCCGTCCGGCCATCTTTCATCTCCAAGCTCCGGCCACGTCCTTTCGTCAGCCACACCATCCCCCAGCAGCAGCAGGTTCCGAGTTCGTGCACCACCGGTTGTCCGCCGACGAACTCTACTCCATCGCGCGACGTCCCCTGTTTTCAGACCCCCGTGTCCACGGTTCTTCTGTTCTTCTTTAAAACTAATCTGTTTAACCTTCTTTGTGCAGGTATCTAAAATACTTGGACGTGCTGGAACCCTGAACTCTGAAACGATTTGGAAGAGAATGTTACATCCCACTTGTGGTACCACCTGGTTCCATGGAAGAATCACCAGATCAATCTAGTAGACCTAACAAATTTTGAAGACTGAAACAATTTCTATGCTATTTTGATTTGCTAATCTGATTAGGCATTCTATCGCACATGTTCTTATTGTCTGATAGTTCTTCACACTCTAATTCCTATACGGTTGAAAGAACTAGTTTTTCTCTACATCTTGGCTTAATCAGTTCAAATTTTGGATCTTTGGAACCTACATAGCTACCTTTCTTAAATGATATATTTCTATAGCATTGAATTCTGGTAAAAAAATACTCTTTGTTCTGGTTTGCACAACACGTGTCTCCTACCCACATCAGCTTGGTATCAGAGCGAGCAAGTGGCCAACTCTTGTCTGGCCACACCGATCCCTGGTTTGCTCTTTGTTTTAATTAAAAAAAAAAAAAAAAAAACATTCTTAGTTTTTGCTTTCATGTTTAGTTGTTTACTGCTTTTGCATCTTAGTAAGTTGTTTGTTCTTTATTGATTAAAAAGAAAAAAAAAATTGCTTGCATTGAACAATTTGCCAAAGAAAACTGCATTTGAATTTTTGCAAAGTTCTAATCAATTCTGCACACTACTACATCTTCTCGCAAGTTTTGATCAGCCTTTCTGCACAACTAAGATATCTGAGTTGATTCAAAATTCTGGATATTGTTGAATGACTTTTGAATTTGCAGCTAGTATCAATGTTTAATCTGCTTAGAACCTTTAAGTGTTGAGTTTTGGTTCTCAGATTTTATTTCCTGCATGCTGAATTCTGCACCTTGACTTCTTGGTTCTGATAAAACCTCTGACGCATAGCTTGTGACCCTTAATCTGATTAGGTGTCATAAGTCCTAAGAACAATTCTAATTCAGGTTTATCACAAGAATCAATAGATCTTTGTTCCTTATTGCTAAATTGCAAAATCTGATTTAGGATGATAAGCACTGTTGCTTACCATTCTGCAGTTCTTGAAATCTGCCGATTCTATGCTGTGTTTGTCTGCCTGCTTTACATTGAGCTGTGTCTTGTTGTTCTAAACCATTAAATTCTGCATGTGTTTTCCTGATGCTCCACTCAGTTTTATAAATCCTGCAACATCTGAACCATTAAATTTCTGAGATACCTGATTTGTTTTCAACCTCTGGCTGCGCAAGATTTAATAACTGCACACCTTTGAAAGCAACTAAACTGAGTTTTCAATTTGCTAAATTCTGCACTTGACTTGTGAGTTTTAAATCTGGTTTTCAGCCTACCGAATCTGAAATTTTCAACCTGCTTACTGCAATAATCTGTATCAAATTGCAGCTAGGAAAACCATCAACGTATTTCAGTTTAAAAACACCTATAAGTGCAGCCTTGGATATATTGATTTGATGCTGAAATTCTGCATTTGATTTCTGAATTTTTGTTTTGCTGTCATCAACTTGCTGCAATCAATTCTGATTTATTGCTAGGTTTGTTTATAGTTTCTGCACTTAAACAATAGTCATTTCTAGCATTAATTTTCTTGTTTATCATCATGCGTTATTTTACTCAACAGGAAGTTATAGCTAGAACAGAATTAATAACTATTAGGGAACAATATAGGACTCTTATACATAGGCCTAATAGTTCTATAAAACAAAAATGTAGGGTACTCACCCATGGGCCTAATAGTTTTACAACATATGTTTGGTGCAATGGATATAAAGGTAAAACTATTATTGATCATTTTGTCAAGTACAATATCATATCTCCTAGATCCCTTGAAAAATTTGGCCTTACCATAGAAAAAAATCCTAACCCTTATTGCATAACTTGGGATGATTTCACTTCAACTTTAGTTGACTTTCAATGCTTAGTTCCTATTCAATTAGGCAATATGAAAACTGAAATTTGGTGTGATGTAATGAGTTTAGAAGGATTTGACATCTTATTAGGGAATGAATTCATGCATGATTATCAAGGACATTATTTTCACAACCCTTGGAGTTATAGTTTTATTCATAAAGGGATGCCACACATAATTCACCCTTATGATGAGTTAAGGGAGCAAACAAAAAAATTGCAACATGAGTTCAAGGAGCATATGAAAAAGTTGCAACAATCAATGGAGAAATTAAGAAAGCCCCACTTACAAGTTAAACAAGAGAGTCCTAATCCTCTAGAGTTCAACCAAACCTTAGAGCCTACTTTAGAACCTAAACCTTGTCTTGATGAAACTACTAAATTTGAAGAAATAAATCATGAAGTACCTTTACCTTCAATTTTAGGGCCCATACCCATAGGTTCTTTAGAAAACATGCCTCAACTTGAGTCTACCACATTTATTCCAACTAAGGAACCCATTATTAATTTATGTGAGAATCAATTGCCCATAGAGACTCCATTAGGCATAACACAACTTAAGTTTGGAACATTTATCATTGATGACTTGGAAAGCCAAATTGAACACAAGTCCATAGATCTTTATGAACCACACTTTAAACCTAAGTTAGCTCCTTTTGAAATTGACTTAGACCCTCATTCTAAACCATTAAGAGAAACCTTAGAATTTGAAGATCCTATGAGCCTTGAGTCTTGTATCTTAAACCCTTCTACCCACACATTTAAGGCACACATAGAAACCACTCAACTTGAACATTTTGACTTTGTGATGCCTAAATCTTTAGAGCCAATTGAGTTTGTGGTTACCCCTCCCATGAACCATGACATGCAATATTTTAATTTTATGGGTATTAATTTCTCTCCAACACAACTCCCATTGAATGCATATGATTTTGTTATCCCTTCCTCTCTCTTACTTGGATATGAGTTTGCTAATATTGCTTATCCAAATATGAATCTTCTGTCACCCTGCATATTGATTGTGAGAAGTACATTAGGGGTTAGAACAAAACAAACCACTAAATCCATGTATGAACAGCTTCTCTTCCTATCTATCCTCAAAGATGAATACATTGATAGGCCCCCACCTGAGCGTGATAAAATTATCAGTTTTCATTCTAGTAGTTTAATTGTTGTTAGTTTTTTAATTACCCTAAGTTTCTCCAGGAGTAGAAACACTTGAACCAGGGGTGTATGATGCAGGAGCATGTTGACATACTTGACTTAATTTTGACTTAGTCAATTTTTGTATAATTATCGTAGATCTTGATTGAATGTAGATTTTGATGGGCATGTCATTCTAAATTTAATGTGGCACTAATCCTTATTATTTCATTTGCCATGTAATCAACATGAGATCAAGACAATTGAAGTCAACATCTCAAGAAGATCCAAGCTCAAATCCACAACAAGTTCCAGTCGACATCCAATTCCAGCTTTCAATCTTCATCCACTCTCAACAATTTGGGAGCTCTTAACCTTCAAAACAAATTGCAATCAACATTTATTCACTCATCCAAAGCTTCAAAGATTACGTGCCAATCAACTTCTCAGCCTGAGCAATACTTGCAATTCTCGCTAATGCCATGCACCAAATCCTGCAAGATCTTCAACAAATGCGGCCACAGATTTTGAGAGTCAAAATTCAGCCGTTGGAGCTTACAGCCAACGGCTATAATTCCTGCTATGTTTCCAACCATCACCTATAAGATGGTCTCTCCTCTTTTGTAATCAGCAGAGATTTTAGACAAGATTTTAACAATGAATGGAAATGGTTTTCGTTTCTCTCTATCGGATGTTTCTTCCTCTCTTCCTTTGATAGCTGAAGGTTCCATGGATTTGGAACTCTTTCACTATCTTCTTCTCTAATCTTCCATGGACTTGGAAGCTCTACGACATCCATCTTCCACCTCTGCCACGCCTAAACAATCTTCCGCCGCTGTCGCATTCCACACCCAGTTTCCAGCCGAGTCCAGCCTTGGACTCTCCGTTCGCCTCGCCGCCAGCGACGATCCAACCGACGGATCGTCCTCAAACTCCAGCCACGCATCCTCCCTTTCAGGTCGAACCCACAACCGAAGGGATCGCCCCATCCGACGTCTGGATCGCCGGAATCGGAAGATTTCCGGTGACGCCTCTGCTCACGCCCCTGTTTCCACCCTTCTCCACTGATCGCCGTCGATCTCCTCCGACAAGCCCCCGTTCGACCCCAAACTCCGGCCACGCCTTGTCCAGCATCACAAGGATCCCCAACTGTAGCAGGTCCGGCGATCGTGCACCACCGGACGACCGCCTATCAACTCTGCTCCACGCTCGTTTTCCCCTGTTTCCGCCCAGCTTCCGCCTCAGATCCGCCTTTCATCGTTGATCTCCCCCGTCCGGCCATCTTTCATCTCCAAGCTCCGGCCACGTCCTTTCGTCAGCCACACCATCCCCCAGCAGCAGCAGGTTC
Organism: Costus lasius; assembly: GCA_027563935.2. Taxonomy (NCBI): domain Eukaryota; kingdom Viridiplantae; phylum Streptophyta; class Magnoliopsida; order Zingiberales; family Costaceae; genus Costus; species Costus lasius. The sequence goes on from CM050447.1 coordinate 126,759,221, forward strand.
CGAGTTCGTGCACCACCGGTTGTCCGCCGACGAACTCTACTCCATCGCGCGACGTCCCCTGTTTTCAGACCCCCGTGTCCACGGTTCTTCTGTTCTTCTTTAAAACTAATCTGTTTAACCTTCTTTGTGCAGGTATCTAAAATACTTGGACGTGCTGGAACCCTGAACTCTGAAACAATTTGGAAGAGAATGTTACATCCCACTTGTGGTACCACCTGGTTCCATGGAAGAATCACCAGATCAATCTAGTAGACCTAACAAATTTTGAAGACTGAAACAATTTCTATGCTATTTTGATTTGCTAATCTGATTAGGCATTCTATCGCACATGTTCTTATTGTCTGATAGTTCTTCACACTCTAATTCCTATACGGTTGAAAGAACTAGTTTTTCTCTACATCTTGGCTTAATCAGTTCAAATTTTGGATCTTTGGAACCTACATAGCTACCTTTCTTAAATGATATATTTCTATAGCATTGAATTCTGGTAAAAAAATACTCTTTGTTCTGGTTTTCACAACACGTGTCTCCTACCCACATCAGTTGTCCATTGTCTGAGGCTATGGAGAGTGTACTTGCTGGGGAGCAAGTTTACAGTAAAGACAGACAATGTGGCAAATACCTTCTTCCAGACCCAGAAGAAGTTATCTACTAGACAGGCCAGGTGGCAGGAGCAGCTGGCCGAGTTTGATTTTACATGGGAGCACAAGCCAGGGAGGATTCATTAGGTCCCTGATGCTTTGAGCAGGATAGCTGAGGTAGCTCACTGCTGTGCTATGTCTTACTCTCAGAGTAAGATAGTTGGATTGATCAGAGACTCTGCTATGGCAGACCGTGCCTATGAGAAGCTTGTATCTCAGATTCGCATGGGAGTAGTGAGGAGATACTATATCAAGCATAAACCGGGCAAGTGTCATCAGGTCCCAGATGCCCTCAGTAGAATTAGTAGTGTTGCTATGGTATGCGCACTTTCGAGAGCAGAAGGAAAGATTTTTCAGTATCTTAAGCAGACCGCCAGTACTGATAAAGCCTACCAGAAGCTTGTAGCACAGATCCGAGAAGGGACAGTGCGCAGATTCTACGTAGATGAGGATGGCCTTATCATGGCTCAGGGTGGCCGAACCTATGTTCCCGCCTCGGGAGACATTCGTTTTGGCCTCATGAGGGAGTTCCATGATACTGTATGGGCCGGACATCCAGGTGGTCACAGGATGTATGCGCTGCTCATAAGAGGTTGGTTCTGGCCAGGAATGAAGTCTGATGTAGAGCACTTTGTGAGAACCTGTCTGATCTGTCAGCAGGACAAAATTGAGAGAAGATTGGAGGCAGGTCTTCTCCAGCCTTTGCCCACACCTGCTAGACCATTCATTTCAGTGTCGATGGACTTTATCACTCACTTTCCAGTCTTTGATGGACTCGGCTCTGTGTTGGTGATAGTGGACAGATTTTCCAAATATGCGATATTTGTGGCGGCTCCTGAAGAGTGTTCTGTGGAGGTGACCGCCAATTTGTTCTTTCAACACGTGGTGAAGCACTTTGGCTTACCACGGGATATTATCAGTGATAGAGACACCCGCTTTACCGGTAGATTTTGGGGGCCTTTATTCAAGAAGCTGGGAACATACCTGAAAATGTCCACCACTTTTCACCCCCAGACGGATGGGCAGACCGAGCGCATCAACGCTATGGTAGAAGAATATTTGAGACACTTTGTTTCTGCGACTCAAAGAAACTGGCCATTCTTGCTAGATACGGCCCAGTTTGCTTATAATATACAAGTGTCGTCAGCTACGGGGAAGAGTCCATTCGAGATGGTTCTAGGATATCAACCAGCTACCCCGGTTGATAATTTGGCTAGTGGAGCAAGCAGTCGAAATAAGGCTGCGAATCAGTATGTCAAGGACCGCATAGAGCTCTGGGAAGAAGCTCGGGATAGCTTGAGGAAAGCGTCCAACCGGATGGTTAAATATGCGAACAGACATAGGCGTCATGTGGAGTTTGAGGTAGGTGATTTGGTGCTCCTCAAACTCACTCCTCAGATGTGGAGAAAAATAGTGGCAGGCACTGTTCACAGAGGGCTAGTACCCAAATATGAAGGACCATTCACAGTCATCAAGAGAGTGGGTACAGTAGCCTATAAGTTAAACCTGCCAAAGCATTATAAGCTGCATCCCACATTCCATGTTAGTTTCCTCAAGAAATTTCACTCAGATGATCTGCATCCTGAGCGACAGCAAGTAAGAAGAAAGCCAGCCCGTGGCTCTGTAGAGTTTGCAAAGCAGCCTCTTAAGATTCTGAATCATAGAATATATGGTTGGAGCGGCAAAGGACAGAAGGCTGAAATGTTAGTACAGTGGCAGGGCGAAGCTGAGGAGGATGCTACTTGGGAAAAGATGGCTGACCTTGAACAATTTCATTGGTTGTTCAAGAGATATGAGGAAGCCCTCGGGGGCGAGGTCTAGGTCAGCTGGGGGAGAATGTGACGACCTGGGTGTGCGGGGTACACACCCAGACCCCTCTACATACTCATAGTGGTTATGAGCAGGGAGAGACCCTCATTTTGGGGTGAGGCCTGATGTAAAAGGGGGCAAAACCAATAATAAATAGATTGAGATGTTTTGCATGGACCATGGAGGAGCATGGGACACTTAGCAAAAATTATAGCCTTGTACAAGAGTGTACAAGCAAAGAAAAAAAAATGTGGCATGGGTGAGTCTCGAACCCATGACCTAGGAGAGTACTAATGCTTATGTTGAAGGGGATGGCCAACCCGAGCTTGGGTCATTCGCTGATAAGAAGCATTGGCACATGCTCTTATATTCTTCATGCACTTCACTAATCTCAAAGCTTAATCGAATGGCTGAGATTGTAAGTGAAGTTTGGAGCGACTTGGATTAGGGGGCAGCCCTAATCGTGAGATATCATCCGAGAGTTGAGAGGTTGTTGCGGCTGCTCACTTGAGAGGCGATTTGGGGGCGATTTCTACCATCTCCGGCCATCTCTTTCTCTTCTACATCTCCGGCGAGCTGGAGGGCCTTTGAGAGAGCTCAAAGGGTGCGGCAATCAATCTGGTTGCTGGGTCTTGAGAGGAGAAAACCGAGGAAGAGAGCAGCTCACTCTCGGTTCACTTGGAGCAGCAGGCTGCAGCAGCTCATCCGCCACCTCCACCCTCTTTTCCGGCGATCTTGAGGGCTCTTGAGCTTGAGGGAGGCGACAACCTGCTGGTTGGTCAGCCTTGGAGGTTCGGCAGCATTTGGGGAAGGTGCCTCCCATTTGCGGCAGCAAGGAAGAAGGGGTTCTTCCACATCCGGCAGCAGCTTTTAGGGGTTCTCCCCTATTCGGTTCCAAGGGGGAAGGTGTTCCCCCTCTCACGGCAGCAAAGGGGAAGGAGTCCCCTTGCATTGGACTTGATTGGAGCTCACGGACAGCAGCTTGGAGGAGCCTTCCGGCGGCCACAAGGGAGCTTTCCGGTGAGGTGCAAGTCAAGACATCTTGTACACACTGCTCCCAAAGGTCGGGCGACCTTTGGAGGTATAACTTTACTTGCTTACTAGATTTCTAGGTATAGCTTGTAATATTTGTGTAAGAACTGCTGTGTAGTGTAAGTGTGAGGTTTTTGATCCCTCAGCCCACATTGGGTAGTGGAGGGGTTTTCCTCACTTTTATATTCATTGTGTACTGCCTGGCCAGCTGAGGCCTCGGTGTGATTAGGGGCGGGCGCACCTACTCTATAGGGCGTTCCCTCCTTGTTGTGTAGTGGTCGATATATCTGCTTAGGATCGGGGCATATGTCTAGTGCCCGACTATTGTATTGCCTGTGATTCTTGTGCGTGTATTGCACAGGGCGCTATACGTATTAAGGACGGTCTTTGAGAGGCATATTGGGTTGAGGAGCAACGTGTGCTGCCCACCCGCCGCTCATTGACGTAGGTCTAGGGCTAGGAGAAGATTAGGCCCAGACCATCAGATCAGCCCGGGAGCACAGTGATCCACAGAGCACAGAGATATTTGATCAGGGCACGGACTTCCCATCCGGGGATCGAGGGGTTTGAGTTGGGGCGCAGACGATCTTAGACTTCCGCATCGCGCACGTGCATAGAGCGCGTGTATTTGAGAGTTAGGCTGACGGTTTACGCAGTGTGTAACTTGTGATACCAGAGTTACACAGTGTGTAAGTCGTGCCATCACCCTCAATTTACACAGCGAAAAATTGGGGCATGACACCAGGGCTTGGGGGCAGGTCCCCCCTACTACACCAAATATGCAAAGTGCCACCAATGTACAAAAGGCTTCCCCCAATCTCTAGCAAGGCTAATTTTACACATTTGGCACACTGCATACTGGGGGCAGTAGGGGGCACATGCCCCCATTGCATAATGTGGTTAGTAAAGTTCACCCATGTCCCCCACCCCCCTACTACCTCAAGTATGCAAACTGCCACCAATGTGCAAAAGGATTCCCAAACCGTAGCAAGGCTAATTTTACACATCTGGCACTCTACATACTGGGTGTCACGCCCTAAATTTCGTGCTAAATTTTTGCCTTAGAAATTCTCGAGCGTGATGGCGCAATCTACACACCCTCTGTGTAAATTGCCAGCCAACACTCAATATGCGGAAATTAACCAAGATCTTTTACTCGTGCACGGTCTGAACCTCTCTGATCCACTGCGCTCTCCGGGCTGAGCTCTGATAGAACTGAGCTCCAAGGCTGATCTGAAGGAACTGATTCCTAGCCTTCTCCTAGCCCTAGACCTAGGTCAGTAAGTGGCGGGTGGCAAGCACATGTTGCTTCTCAACCCCATATGCACACTTACTAACGGCCTTATACCTAAGCGCCCTGCAAATGACAATCCACACGCTGGCAGTTCACAGAATACGGGCACTAGACATATGCCCAAACCCTAGTACAAATATCGACAACTACACAGCGATAATCACACCGGACGATTAAAATCAACACCCTATCAACTACTCAACAAGTAATAGAGTTCATACACAAGTTCTTACAATGCTATGCAAAGTAAATAAGACAGTGTAAGGAATGTATACCACTCCAACGCTAGTGGTGATGAAGTTCAGTCCGTAACTCCCTCGAGATGGCCGAACTTCCTCCTTCAAGCTCCGAACACTCCTCAAGTGCAAGCACTTGAGGCACCACCCTAGAGTCGCCCCTCTAGGTGGTTTAGATGCTCCAAATCTCCAATGGACGCCTTCAGCCCCAAATGGACAGCAAGGTGCGCCCCAATGTATAGGTGGATGAAGGTGGTGGCGCCTCTACCAAAGATGGCCGCCGGTCCTCCCTAGCTCCTCCCTAGCTCCTCCTCCAATCTCGGTCTCTTTTCCTCCAAGGAAGGGACAACCGAAACCTCCTCAAGGTGGATACTCTCGGCTAAGATAATGGATGAAGTGTGCTTGAGCTCCTCTCAAGCTAGATCTCCTCCAAGATAAGTCCAAGGAAGGAAGATGAAGTGATGAAGCCGCCCCCTTCCTCCTTGTAACTCTCGGCCAAAGGTGGGAGATGAGCTCCCTCAAGCTCTCTCCAAATCGGCAATGGAAGAAGGTTGATGAAGATGGTCGCCCCTCTCCACAATCCGCCACTCCTCCAAGGAAGAAGATGAGTTCTTCTTCTCCAAGTCGCCACCACAAGCTTCCTCAAGCTTTCGGTGTTCTTCCCTCTTGCAAAATGCCGATTGTTTCCAAACCCAATCGAGATCCCCAATTTGTCTTGGCTTTTGTCGATTTTGCCCTTATGCATTATGAAGAGTTTAAGATGAAGTCGCCTCTTCTTTATTTCAGCCAATGACCCACGCTTGGGTTGGTTCTCTCATGCAACTTAAGGCTTAGCTCTTCCATAGGTCTTGGGTTCAATTCTCACCTATGGCATATTTTTTTGCAAGGCTTGTACACCTCTATACAAGCTCAAATTATGCACTAAGGTTCATGTAGCCCTCTACTTTGAACCTCTTGTTTTTGCATATGAATGTTCCAACAATTTTACCCCTTCATCCCTACTCATAACCTCTATGAGTCCATGGGAAAGGCGGGGTATAACCCCAAAGTACCCCGGGCGTCACAATTCTCCCCCAGCTGAATTAGCATTCGCCCTCGATGCTAGGTACCTCTCGTACTGCCTTAACAATCCTTCATATTGTTCCAAATCCGTGGCTTTCTCCCAAGTTGCATCTTCAACTGACTCGTCCAACCACTGGACTAAAAACTCAGTCTTTCGCCCACTGGGCCCGCTAGATGCATAGACTCTATGATCTAGAATCTTCAATGGTCTCCTGCCATACTCAATCTTCCCTTGGGATGGCTGCCTTCTTTCTATTCCACGGTCTGGGTGTCTTTCATCTGGATGGTACTTTTTCAATAGACTGACATGAAAGGTAGGATAAAACTGTAGCCATGGTGGTAACTGAAGTCTGTAAGCAACAGCTCCAACCCTCTTGATAATCTTGAAAGGCCCTTCATACCTTCTCACAAGACCTCTATGATAAGTTCGGGCTTCCGTTTTTCTCCACATCTGTGGGGTGAGTTTGAGTAACACCAAGTCCCCCACATCAAACTCAATATGTCTTCTATCTCTGTTTGCATAAAGTACCATTCTGTTCCTTGCTTCTTGCAAGCTATCACGAGCTTCCTGCCATAGTTCGGTTCTATCCTCAACAAATTTTGTAGCGGCCTGGCATTTCCCCTCCAACGTCCTATTTAGTGTATCCACGGGTGTCATAGGCTGCCACCCTAACACTAACTCGAATGGACTTTTTCCTGTGGCAGAAGAAACTTGAATATTGTATGCAAACTGGGCTGTATCTAGCAATCTGATCCAATTCTTCTGAGTCGAAGAAACAAAGTGTCTAAGATACCCCTCTAGCAAAGCATTAATCCTCTCTGTCTGCCCATCAGTCTGTGGATGGTATGCTGTTGACATTTTGAGATCTGTACCCAACTTTTTAAACAGTGAAGACCAGAATTTCCCAGTGAATCTCGGGTCTCTATCACTAATGATCTCTCTGGGTAAACCAAAATGTTTAACCACATGTGTCATAAACAGATTAGCCGTCACCTCCGCAGTACACGGCTCCGGTGCAGGTGCAAACACAGCATATTTTGAACATCTGTCCACCACTACGAACACAGATGCCATTCCTTCCACACGAGGAAAATGGGTGATGAAATCCATGGACACAGAAACAAAAGGTTTCTCTGGAATAGGCAAAGGCTGCAACAGTCCTGCCTCCTTTTTCCTCTCAATTTTGTCTTGCTGGCAGACAAGACAAGTTCTCACATAGTGTTCTACGTCCTCTTTCATCCCCGGCCAGTACCAAGCTCTACTTAGCAAAGCAAACATGCGTTTTCCTCCTGGGTGACCAGCCCAGACTGTATCATGATACTCACGCATGAGGCCAAATCTGACATTCCCAGATGAATGTACATACGGCCTATCACCTCGTGCCATGATCAATCCATCCTCGCTCAAGTAGAAGCGACGGGTTACACCCTCTCTTATCTTCGCTACTAGCTTCATATAGGATTGATCTGAACCCATAGTATCTCTGATCAACTGAATGACCTTACTCACGGCATAAGACATAGCAGAACAATAAGAAATGGAGGTCACTCTGCTCAATGCATCTGGAACCTGATGAATGCGCCCTGGCTTGTGTTCCCAACAGAAATCAAACTCAGCTAGCTGTTCTTGCCATCTGGCCTGTCTGGCAGACAATTTCTTCTGAGTCTGAAAGAAAGTATTGGCCACATTATCAGTTTTCACTGTAAATTTGTTCCCCAACAAATATACCCTCCATAGCTTCAAACAATGCACTACTGCTAGCATTTCCTTCTCGTGAGCTGAATAGTTCATTTCGGCACTTTTTAACTTTCTGCTCTCGAAAGCTACTGGTCTCCCATCCTGTACCAACACTCCTCCCAATGCTCTATCAGATGCATCTGTATGAACTTCAAAAGCTAAGGAAAAGTCTGGTAACCTCAGGACTGGTTCTGAAGTCACCTGTAACTTCAGTCTATCAAATGCAGTTTGGTGCTTGGCCTCCCAAGCCCAAGTGACGTCCTTCCTCAAAAGGTCAGTCAAAGGCGCTGCTATCTTGGAATAATCCTTGATAAATCGCCTATAGAAGTTAGCTAGTCCTAGAAAAGACCTCAATGTGCTAACTGAAGTAGGTGCAGGCCACTCCTCAATGGCTCTAATTTTGCCAGAATCCATGTGAACCTGACCTCCACCGACAACGTGCCCCAAAAATTCTATCTCACTGCGCGCAAATTCACACTTTTCCAGCTTCAGATATAACTGATTCTGCCTTAACACTGTTAAGACCTCTCTTAAGTGTTCTCTATGCTCTTCCATATTGGCAGAATAAATGACAATATCGTCCAAATAAACAACAACAAACTTGTCCAAGAACGGATGCAGAATGTTGTTCATCAAATTGCAAAATGTAGCTGGTGCATTGGTCAGCCCAAATGGCATGACCAAGAACTCATATGATCCATATCTAGTTACGCATGTAGTCTTAGGCTCGTCTCCTTCAGCTATTCTCACCTGCCAATATCCTGATCGAAGGTCCAATTTAGTAAACACCTTTGCATGCACAAGGCGGTCAATCAAATCCTGGATCAATGGAATAGGATATGCATTCTTCACCGTTACTTTGTTCAAAGCTCTATAGTCAACACACATCCTCAAACTTCCATCCTTCTTTTTCTGAAACAGAACAGGTGCTCCATATGGTGCTTTCGAAGGCTGAATAAACCCTGACTCAATTAATTCGTCTAGCTGCTTCCTTAACTCAGCTAGTTCTGATGGTGGCATTCTGTATGGTGACTGTGCTGGTGGGACTACTCCTGGCACTAATTCAATAGCATGGTCAATGTCCCTCCTAGGTGGTAACACCTTAGGCATCTCAGGGGGAATAACATCTCTAAACTCATGCAACAGGCCCCCAATCGGTGCAGGTAGTTGACTGATCCGTTCACCCAAAGTAAGACTCGCCGCTCCTATCTCAACTCCATGACCTCCACGGCTACTGGAACTAGGAAGGTTGATCAAGTCTCCCACATGTCCCCTCGACTGCATCGGTCTAGAATCAATAACAGGAATGGATTCCACCACTCTGACATGTGCCAAATAGGTAGTCTCGCCACGTCGAATCCCCTTTGCAAGGACTGAGGCTGCAATCACCTCCTTGCCCTTGTTGCTCTTCTCTACCTTACCCATCGAATGACAAGGAAGAAAGCAAGGTGCCTTCTCATCCAATATCTGCAACCCATTCAAATGAGGCATGGGAATTGCTTTGGCCCTCCTAAGCAAATCCATCCCTATGATGACATCAAAATCATCCAAGGCTGTCACCATAGTGTGTACTCTCCCTGCCCATGGCCCCAATTTCACAGGCACATCATAACTAACTCCGAATGCCTTCCTCGGGTCTGCGTTAACTGTTTTAACATTGGTATCACACTGGCTAGTCTTAAGTCTCAACTGATCCTTTACTCTATCTGAGACAAACACATGAGTAGCTCCAGTGTCTACCATAGCTGCTATAGTTGTACCATTCAGCTCCACATCCACATACATTAGGGGTGAGGACTTTGCACTGACATTGGCAATCACCAAAGGATTGACAGAAACTCCAGAGCACCCCGGCTCCTTTTGTGCTTTCTCTCCCTCTACTGTCACCAATGAACTAATCATCTTCCTGGTGGGACAGTCCCTCATCAAATGTGGTCCATAGCAAATAAAGCACTCTATCTTCTTCTTTGTGCTAGGCTCAGCAGCCCTCTTCTGCTGAGGCTGATAGTGCTTCTTTTGTGGGCTTTTCTGCTGGTACACTATCGCTTTTCCTTTGTTTTTCCAATTTTGCGCACTCTTCTTCTGTGGCTGTCTATTCTGAACCGGTGGTTTGTTTTGGGTAGCTGGTCTAGCTCCCTGAGCTGTCATAGTGGGACGTGAACCTCTCATGTCCACTAATCCATTAGCTGCTGCAACTGCCTCCCTGTAGGTAGTCACCGACTGTCGCCTAACCTCTACAAGTGCCCACGGCTGTAATCCTCCTAGGAAGTCGTGGAACTTCTCTTCTTCAGTCTTGTTAGGTATCTCAAGCAATAAGGTAGCAAATTGCTTGACATAGTCTCTAACTGAGCCAGTCTGCCTCAAATACCTCAAAGTCATCCTAGCATCATGTAAGGTATTAACTGGTCTAAACTGAGCCCTCATCTCAGTTTTTAGATCTTCCCATGAGGCTATCTCTGGATTATCTCCCTCTGTCCTGGGAGCAATAGAGGTTCTCCACCATAGTTTGGCATCCCCACGCAGGTAGGATGCACAGACCTCTATCCTATCTTCATCGATGACTCCTGCTGCTCTAAAGTAGTGCTCCATGTCAAAGATGAAGTTGTCTAGCTCTTTTGCCACTCTAGCCCCTGCAAAGTGACTGGATCTGGAATATGGCGTCTGGTAGGCTGCATAAACTGTGGTGCAGGTGGAGTCTGTGGGTGGGAAGCCACCTGTGCCACCAACAATCTCAATGCAGTAACCTCTGTGGTAGCTGTCGCTAAACCCTGCGCCAGAGTACTAATCTTCCCATCAGTATAATCTCTGTACTGATGGAACATCTCCATCAATGTCTCTAGGCGCTCAGAAAGAGGCTCTCCCTGCCACTCAGACTCTGTATCTAAGCCAATGGCGTCCTCCAGTCTAGAGAACCGCTCCTCGAACTGTGCCATACTCCTGGTCCTGGGTGCAATGGTGTGCTACTCTGTGGTGTCCTGTGGATCGGCTGACTGAACGGAGTGCTCCTGTACTCGCCTGGCCAGAACTGATCGATTAGAAGGAAGTACTGAGGTCTTACGCCCCGGCGCTAAGCACCGACGTACGCAACACCCAAACAGCAATCCAACTAACGTCTATATCCTGGTGGTCCAGACTCGTGCTGAGCTATCGCTCTGATACCACTTTGTCACGCCCTAAATTTCGTGCTAAATTTTTGCCTTAGAAATTCTCGAGCGTGATGGCGCAATCTACACACCCTCTGTGTAAATTGCCAGCCAACACTCAATATGCGGAAATTAACCAAGATCTTTTACTCGTGCACGGTCTGAACCTCTCTGATCCACTGCGCTCTCCGGGCTGAGCTCTGATAGAACTGAGCTCCAAGGCTGATCTGAAGGAACTGATTCCTAGCCTTCTCCTAGCCCTAGACCTAGGTCAGTAAGTGGCGGGTGGCAAGCACATGTTGCTTCTCAACCCCATATGCACACTTACTAACGGCCTTATACCTAAGCGCCCTGCAAATGACAATCCACACGCTGGCAGTTCACAGAATACGGGCACTAGACATATGCCCAAACCCTAGTACAAATATCGACAACTACACAGCGATAATCACACCGGACGATTAAAATCAACACCCTATCAACTACTCAACAAGTAATAGAGTTCATACACAAGTTCTTACAATGCTATGCAAAGTAAATAAGACAGTGTAAGGAATGTATACCACTCCAACGCTAGTGGTGATGAAGTTCAGTCCGTAACTCCCTCGAGATGGCCGAACTTCCTCCTTCAAGCTCCGAACACTCCTCAAGTGCAAGCACTTGAGGCACCACCCTAGAGTCGCCCCTCTAGGTGGTTTAGATGCTCCAAATCTCCAATGGACGCCTTCAGCCCCAAATGGACAGCAAGGTGCGCCCCAATGTATAGGTGGATGAAGGTGGTGGCGCCTCTACCAAAGATGGCCGCCGGTCCTCCCTAGCTCCTCCCTAGCTCCTCCTCCAATCTCGGTCTCTTTTCCTCCAAGGAAGGGACAACCGAAACCTCCTCAAGGTGGATACTCTCGGCTAAGATAATGGATGAAGTGTGCTTGAGCTCCTCTCAAGCTAGATCTCCTCCAAGATAAGTCCAAGGAAGGAAGATGAAGTGATGAAGCCGCCCCCTTCCTCCTTGTAACTCTCGGCCAAAGGTGGGAGATGAGCTCCCTCAAGCTCTCTCCAAATCGGCAATGGAAGAAGGTTGATGAAGATGGTCGCCCCTCTCCACAATCCGCCACTCCTCCAAGGAAGAAGATGAGTTCTTCTTCTCCAAGTCGCCACCACAAGCTTCCTCAAGCTTTCGGTGTTCTTCCCTCTTGCAAAATGCCGATTGTTTCCAAACCCAATCGAGATCCCCAATTTGTCTTGGCTTTTGTCGATTTTGCCCTTATGCATTATGAAGAGTTTAAGATGAAGTCGCCTCTTCTTTATTTCAGCCAATGACCCACGCTTGGGTTGGTTCTCTCATGCAACTTAAGGCTTAGCTCTTCCATAGGTCTTGGGTTCAATTCTCACCTATGGCATATTTTTTTGCAAGGCTTGTACACCTCTATACAAGCTCAAATTATGCACTAAGGTTCATGTAGCCCTCTACTTTGAACCTCTTGTTTTTGCATATGAATGTTCCAACAATTTTACCCCTTCATCCCTACTCATAACCTCTATGAGTCCATGAGAAAGGCGGGGTATAACCCCAAAGTACCCCGGGCGTCACACTGGGGGTAGTACAGGGCACATGCCTTGGGGGAATGAGGGCATGTCCCCCTACTACCCCCAGTGTGAGACCCTGGGTACCTTGGGGTTATACCCCAGCCCATCCCATGGACTCAATGGGATTTGAGTAGGGATTGGGGGAGTTTAGGAGAGGAGAATACTCATGCAAAAACGCTAAGTCCATTGTAGGAGGTTACATGGACATTGGAGCAATATTTGAGCTTGTGTACAAGCATGCAAAAAAATATGTCATGGGTGGGGTTTGAACCCAAGACCCATAGAAGAGCAAAGCCTTATGTTTCATGAAGTAACCAACCCAAGCGTGGGTCATTTGCTGAAAGTAAGAGGAGCGCATTTCACTTAAACACTTCTTAATGTAAAAGGGTAATTTTGACAAAAGGCAAATGAAATTGGGGATCTAGATGAAATCGATTTGAAAACATTTCCATTCGGCTTTGTGGGAGAAGATAGAACCGAGAGGACATTTGGGGGCGATCTTGGAGGAGAAGACCACATCCGGCCATCCTCCTTGATTCTAGGCGTGTTCTTGAGGGAAGCTCACGCCTCTTCCCATCATTTCCATCTCCGGCGAGTTGGTGGCAGCTTGGAGGAGTTCCGGCCACCATCCACCATTGGCGGTTCTTGGAGAGCTTGAGGGAGCTGCTCCACTTCTTGGCCGAGAGTCTACTTCAGCTTGGAGGAGTTCGATTTGGGGGCTGTTTGAGGAGTGCTCAAGCCTCATCTACTAGAGCCGAGAGTCACCTTGTTGTTGGCTTAGGTTCCCTTGGAGGGGCTGAAGTTGGGACTGCATTTGGAGGGGCTGAAGCATTCAGCCACATAGTCCATTGGAGTTGCAACCGAGAGTGCCTACATATTGTTTGGTGTATTGCCCCTTTGGAGGGAAAAGGGGACTGCATTGAGGTGAAGGGGGCTGACCGGCCACTTGCCCTTCATCCACACATTGGAGGAGCTTGACATCCTTGGAGGCTACTTGCTGTCCACTAAGGGGGCTGAGGCTATCCCTTGGTGCATTTGGAGTTCACAACCACCTAGGAGGGCGATCCTAGGGTGGTGCCTCAAGTGTTTACACTTGAGGAGTTGCTTGGAGCTTAGAAGACAAAGCTTGGCCACCTTGAGGAGGAGGGAGCCAAAGACTTCATCACCACTAGCTTTGGAGTGGTATAGCTTCTTACTTGTCTTATTTACATTGCATTAGCTTGTAAGAACTTGTGTAGAACATTGTATGCGCTTTATGCTATGTTGAGTAGTTGATAGGTTGTTGTTTTATCGATCGGTGTGTTTATCGCTGTGTAGTTGTGGATATCTGTTTTAGGGTTTGGGCATATGTCTAGTGCCCGTATATTGTAAACTGCCAGCGATTGTGTGACTGTCATTACAGGGCGCTTAGGTTTTAAGACTGTTGGTAAGGGTGCATATGGGGTTGAGAAGCAACATGTGCTTGCCACCCGCCCCTTATTGACCTAGGTATAGGGCTAGGAGAAGGCTAGGACTCAGTTCCATCAGCACAGCTTTGGAGCTCAGTTCCATCAGAGCCAGCCCAGAGAGCGCAGAGAGGTGCAGATCTTGCTAGGAAACGATCTTGATAGCTTCCGCAGATTGAGGGTAGGCTGACAATCTACACAGAGGTTGTGTAGATTGTGCCATCACGCTCGGGAATTTACGCAAAAATTTAGCACAGAATTTGGGGCGTGACAACTGGTATCAGAGCCCGCTTCTAGCACAGATCAGTAGGATTGTATTGGGGTTTTCTGAGTTGGGACGAGTGAGTCAGGGATATCGACGTTAGTTTAGTTGCTGTTTGGGGGTTGCGTACGTCGGAGCCTAGTGCCCGGGGCGTAATTCCTCAGTAACTTGCTAATCGGTCAGTTCCGACCATTCTGAGAATATTCCCCAGTCCTTCCTTTAGTTCTCACAGTTCACACCGTGATTCAGAGATGGCACCAGTTACTCCTAGTAAGGCAGCTCAGTCACAGCTCGAGGAGAGGTTATCTAGCCTAGAGGCAGCTGTAGAGCGGATACAGCACTCCATTGGATTAGAGGATGATGAGTTACACAGAGACCCTCTTGGTGAGTGTATAGCAGCACTGCATGGCATTATCCATCATGTCCAGCAGGAGACTGAAGCTCATGTTGCTGAGATGACTCAGGCTTTCGAGAGTCAGATGGCGGAGATGTCTCAGGGGATGGAGAATCTCATGGTAGATCTGAACCTAGTAAAGTTAGGTCTGGCGCATGTGACGGCACATCCACCCACAGCCACAGCACCAGCACCAGTTCAGACTATTAGACGCCATGTTCCAGAGCCCACTACCTTTGCGGGGGCGCGGGTAGCGAAGGAAGTGGAGAACTTCCTATTCGATATGGAACACTATTTCAGAGCAGCAGGTATCACTGCTGAGGAGCGGATAGAGGTTTGCGCGGCCTATCTGAGAGGCGACGCAAAGTTGTGGTGGAGAACCCACATTGCTCCACGCACAGAGGGAGACGCTCCTGAGATCCCAGATTGGGATGCTCTGAAGGCTGAAATGAGGGCACATTTCAGACCTGCAGATACCTTGAACAGTGCGCGGATGGCACTGAGGTACTTGAAGCACACTGGCAACATTCGAGAATATGTGAAGCAGTTTGGGACTCTACTGTTAGAGGTACCAAACAAGAGTGAAGAGGAGAAATTTCATGACTTCACAGGTGGCTTACAAGATTGGGCATACAGAGAACTCCAGAGGAAGGGAGTTACCACATATAGAGAGGCAGTAGCAGCTGCCGATGCCTTGGTAGATATGGGAGGGCACAGGTCCACTGCACCTAAGACCACTTCTTCACCACCTAGGAGGCCTGCAGGGCCAAGTCAGACAAAGAAGTGGGTACCCAACTGGAAAAAGGGGAAAACTGTGACCCATCAGCCACAGACACAGAAGAAACCACAGCCAGTGCAAAATAGACCCCAGCCACAGCAGGGGAGAGCTTCTACATCTGGTGCTAGTACTAGCAAAACTAGACCAGGATGCTATATCTGCAACGGTCCTCATATGATGAGAGACTGTCCTAGGAAGCAGGGGGTTGCTTCCTTAGCACTTGGGAGTACACAGGAGGGCAAGGACGACCTTGGATGTGCGGGTGTATCTGTTAACCCGATGGTTATTGCAAATGTTTGTGTGAGGTCTAGTCCCCTGATGTATGTTGATATAAGCCTCAACGATGTTCAAATCGCAGCTATGGTAGACACGGGTGCCACCCATCTGTTTGTGTCAGATAGGGTGAAGGATAGACTGAAGTTAAAGACTATGCCGTGTACCAATAATGTCAAGACTGTGAATGCAGACCCAAGGAAAGCATCCGGAGTATCATATGACGTGCCAGTTAGGCTTGGTTCTTGGTCAGGGCGTGTACATGCTATGGTGACAGCCCTAGATGATTTTGATGTGATAGTGGGTATGGACTTGCTTCGGCGCGCGAAGGCAGTCCCAATGCCTCACTTGAACGGATTGCAGATTACTGATGAGAGATCACCTTGTTTTCTTCCTTGCCACACTGCGGCCAAGGTTGAAAGTAAGAACAAGGGCAAAGAGGTGGTGGCAGCCTCTATTGTAGCCAAAGGTCTTCGACGTGGAGAGACCACTTACCTAGCACATGTCAGGGTAGTGGAGGATCTTCCTCAGACAGTTTCATCACTTGAGCAGCCGAGAGGACACCAGGGAGGTCTGGCCAGCTTTCTTAGTTCTAGTAGGAGCCGAGAGGTGGAGACCAGTATGGGGGCGGCGGAGATGACTTTGGATGATCATATCAGACAGTTACCTGCACCTATAGGGGGTTTGTTACAGGAGTATCAGGACGTAGTACCGCCAGAGATGCCGAAGGTGTTACCACCGAGGCGCGACATAGACCATGCCATAGAGTTGATTCCAGGGGCTGTTCCACCAGCCCAGGCACCTTATAGGATGCCTCCTGCTGAGTTAGAGGAACTCAGAAAGCAATTGGATGATTTGTTAGAGTCTGGGTACATCCAGCCTTCTAAAGCACCCTATGGAGCACCTGTATTATTTCAGAGAAAGAAGGATGGATCAATGCGCATGTGCGTAGATTATAGGGCTCTTAACAAGGTGACTGTTAAGAATTCCTATCCTATCCCATTGATCCAGGACCTGATTGACAGACTGGTGCATGCTAAAGTGTTCAGTAAGCTAGATTTGAGATCTGGGTACTGGCAGGTCAGAATTGCAGAAGGGGATGAGCCCAAGACCACATGTGTTACACGTTATGGGTCCTATGAGTTCCTGGTCATGCCATTTGGGCTGACCAACGCTCCAGCTACATTTTGCAATCTTATGAACAACATCCTACATACTTTTCTGGATAAGTTTGTAGTGGTGTACTTGGATGATATTGTGATCTATTCCAATAGCTTGGAGGAACACACAGAGCACCTGAGGCAGGTGTTAGCAGTCTTAAGAGAGAACCAGTTATATTTGAAACTGGAAAAATGCGATTTTGCCAAAGATGAAGTGGAATTTCTTGGGCACATTGTTGGAGGGGGCCAAGTGCGTATGGACGAAAGGAAGGTGGCGGCCATTGTGGATTGGCCGGCCCCTACATCTGTTAGCACCCTGAGGTCTTTCCTAGGGTTGGCTAATTTTTATAGGCGGTTCATAAAGGACTACTCTAAGGTTGTAGCTCCTTTGACCGACCTGCTGAGGAAAGATGTTTCCTGGTGTTGGGCGGAGAGACACCAGAGGGCATTCAGTGATTTGAAAGAGAGGGTTACTTCAGAACCCATACTGAGACTTCCTGATTTTGCTTTACCCTTCGAGGTTCACACTGATGCGTCGGATAGGGCTTTGGGTGGAGTCCTAGTCCAGGAGGGTATACCGATTGCTTATGAGAGCAGGAAGCTGAAGAGTGCTGAAATGAATTATTCTGCACACGAGAAGGAAATGCTTGCTGTTGTGCATTGCTTAAGAACATGGAGAGTGTACTTGCTGGGGAGCAAGTTCACTGTTAAAACTGATAATGTAGCCAACACTTTCTTCCAGACCCAAAAGAAGTTATCAGCGAGACAGGCTAGGTGGCAGGAGCAGCTAGCCGAGTTTGATTTTGGGTGGGAACACAAACCTGGGCGCATTCATCAGGTGCCTGATGCACTCAGTCGGATCGCAGTAGTGACGTCTTGTTGTGCTTTGTCTTATGCCCAGAGTAAGATCATAGGACTTATCAGGGATTCAGCACTGGCAGATCAGACTTATGAGAAGTTATTATCTCAGATTAGGATGGGGGTCATCCGGAGGTATTATATTAGTGAAGAAGGTCTGATCATGGCCAAGGGAGACCGACCATATGTCCCTTCCTCAGGGAATATTAGGTTCGGCTTGATGAGAGAATATCATGACACCGTGTGGGCGGGTCATCCAGGAGGAAAGAGAATGCATGCCTTGATCAGCAGAGCGTGGTATTGGCCGGGGATGAAGGAGGATATCGAGCATTATACTAAGACTTGTCATGTGTGTCAGCAGGACAAGGTAGAAAGGAGGAAAGAGGCAGGGCTTTTACAGCCATTACCTATTCCTGAGAGACCTTTCGCATCTATATCCATGGATTTCATCACCCATTTCCCCAAAGTAGAAGGGATGGCATCTGTCTTTGTGGTAGTAGACAGATGTAGTAAGTATGCTATATTTGCTGCTGCACCAGAGGTTTGCACTGCAGAGGTTACTGCTAACCTATTTTTGACAAATGTGGTGAAGCACTTTGGGTTACCCAAGGAAATTATAAGTGATAGGGATCCTAGATTCACAGGGAGATTCTGGACTTCCCTATTCAAAAGATTGGGTACTGATTTGAAGATGTCAACAGCATACCATCCCCAGACTGATGGTCAGACAGAGAGGATTAATGCATTACTGGAAGAATATTTGAGGCACTTTGTTTCTTCTACTCAGAAGAACTGGTTGAATTTGTTAGACACAGCCCAGTTTGCATATAACATTCAGACATCGTCTGCTACAGAGAAGAGCCCATTTGAGCATGTGTTAGGGTGGCAACCTTTGACACCCATGGATACACTAAATAGGGGCGCAGGGGGAGAGTGTCAGGCGGCAGTCGACTTTGTAGAGGATAGGTCCGAGCTGTGGGATGAAGCTCGTGACAGCCTGACAGAGGCCAGGAACCGAATGAAGCTCTATGCTGATAGGGACAGGCGACATGTTGAGTTTTCAGTTGGAGAGTTGGTCCTTCTGAAGCTTACACCTCAGATGTGGAGGAAGACTGAGGCGAAGAGATACCACAGAGGCCTGATTAGGAGATATGAGGGTCCTTTCAGGATTATCAAAAGGGTAGGCCCAGTTGCTTACAAGTTGGACTTACCACGATGGCTTCAGTTTTACCCCACCTTTCATGTCAGCCTACTGAAGAAATATCATGCTGATGATAGGCATCCAGACCGAGGACAGGTGAGAAGACAACCTGCGAGGGGCAGAGTTGAGTTTGCTAAGAAGCCCGTGAAATTCTTAGACCATAGAGTCTATGGTTCAGGACCACCTGGAGGTCGAAAGATGGAATTTTTAGTTCAGTGGGAGAATGAACTAGAAGAGGATGCTACCTGGGAGAAGATGGAGGACATCACCCAGTTTGAAGAGTTAGCCAGGGTATACGACCAGCTGTTGGCCTCGAGGGCGAGCGCCAATTCAGTTGGGGGAGTATTGTGAGACCCTGGGTACCTTGGGGTTATACCCCAGCCCATCCCATGGACTCAATGGGATTTGAGTAGGGATTGGGGGAGTTTAGGAGAGGAGAATACTCATGCAAAAACGCAAAGTCCATTGTAGGAGGTTACATGGACATTGGAGCAATATTTGAGCTTGTGTACAAGCATGCAAAAAAATATGTCATGGGTGGGGTTTGAACCCAAGACCCATAGAAGAGCAAAGCCTTATGTTTCATGAAGTAACCAACCCAAGCGTGGGTCATTTGCTGAAAGTAAGAGGAGCGCATTTCACTTAAACACTTCTTAATGTAAAAGGGTAATTTTGACAAAAGGCAAATGAAATTGGGGATCTAGATGAAATCGATTTGAAAACATTTCCATTCGGCTTTGTGGGAGAAGATAGAACCGAGAGGACATTTGGGGGCGATCTTGGAGGAGAAGACCACATCCGGCCATCCTCCTTGATTCTAGGCGTGTTCTTGAGGGAAGCTCACGCCTCTTCCCATCATTTCCATCGCCGGCGAGTTGGTGGCAGCTTGGAGGAGTTCCGGCCACCATCCACCATTGGCGGTTCTTGGAGAGCTTGAGGGAGCTTCTCCACTTCTTGGCCGAGAGTCTACTTCAGCTTGGAGGAGTTCGATTTGGGGGCTGTTTGAGGAGAGCTCAAGCCTCATCTACTAGAGCCGAGAGTCACCTTGTTGTTGGCTTAGGTTCCCTTGGAGGGGCTGAAGTTGGGACTGCATTTGGAGGGGCTGAAGCATTCAGCCACATAGTCCATTGGAGTTGCAACCGAGAGTGCCTACATATTGTTTGGTGTATTGCCCCTTTGGAGGGAAAAGGGGGCTGCATTGAGGTGAAGGGGGCTGACCGGCCACTTGCCCTTCATCCACACATTGGAGGAGCTTGACATCCTTGGAGGCTACTTGCTGTCCACTAAGGGGGCTGAGGCTATCCCTTGGTGCATTTGGAGTTCACAACCACCTAGGAGGGCGATCCTAGGGTGGTGCCTCAAGTGTTTACACTTGAGGAGTTGCTTGGAGCTTAGAAGACAAAGCTTGGCCACCTTGAGGAGGAGGGAGCCAAAGACTTCATCACCACTAGCTTTGGAGTGGTATAGCTTCTTACTTGTCTTATTTACATTGCATTAGCTTGTAAGAACTTGTGTAGAACATTGTATGCGCTTTATGCTATGTTGAGTAGTTGATAGGTTGTTGTTTTATCGATCGGTGTGTTTATCGCTGTGTAGTTGTAGATATCTGTTTTAGGGTTTGGGCATATGTCTAGTGCCCGTATATTGTAAACTGCCAGCGATTGTGTGACTGTCATTACAGGGCGCTTAGGTTTTAAGACTGTTGGTAAGGGTGCATATGGGGTTGAGAAGCAACATGTGCTTGCCACCCGCCCCTTATTGACCTAGGTCTAGGGCTAGGAGAAGGCTAGGACTCAGTTCCATCAGCACAGCTTTGGAGCTCAGTTCCATCAGAGCCAGCCCAGAGAGCGCAGAGAGGTGCAGATCTTGCTAGGAAACGATCTTGATAGCTTCCGCAGATTGAGGGTAGGCTGACAATCTACACAGAGGTTGTGTAGATTGTGCCATCACGCTCGGGAATTTACGCAAAAATTTAGCACAGAATTTGGGGCGTGACACCCAGTGTACAAAGTGCCACCTAGTAGAATTCCCCCATGTCCCCCATACTAACTCCAGTGTGCAGACTACCACTGATGTGCAAAAGGCTTCCCAAGCCGTAGCAAGGCTAATTTTACACATTTGGCACTCTAAATACTGGGGGTAGTATGGGGGACATGCCATGGGGGCATGAGGGCATGTCCCCCTACTGTCCCCAATATACAAAGTGCCACCTAGTAGAGTTCCCCCATGTGCCCCCTACTAACTCCAGTATGCAGACTACCACCGATGTGCAAAAGGCTTCCCAAGACGTAGCAAGGCTAATTTTACACATTTGGAACCCTGCATACTGGGGGTTGTATGGGGGACATGCCATGGGGGCATGAGGGCATGTCCCCCTACTACCCTCAATGTGAGACCCTGGGTATGCTGGGGTTATACCCCAGACCATTCCATGGATCCAGCGGGGTTCTGGGGAGGAATGGAGGAGTCTAGAGGGGTGCTAGGCTGAAGATACAGTGAGCCTACTAGAGGAGTTAGGGCACTGACATCGTGTTAAGTATGTTTTTGTAGGTACATCGACATACTTATCCTTAGGCATGGCCTGGGGGTGCTTTGGAGTGATGAGGGGTCATTCCCGTATTTCGGAGCATGGTTAACTTAACCATGGTTATCTTAACCATGGTCAGCTTAACCATGGTCACTGGAGATAACCCTGGGTTCGATCGGGGTTCGATTCTGAATCCTATAGGCTGATCTATGTGGCCTAAGGAACCTTGGAATATTCTTGGCATCTTGTCTTAAGTATGCACATGTTTCTCATGTGGCAACTTATGACCAAGATCCAATAAGAAGAATAAGTGGGATCCAATAGGACTTAAGTGGTTTAAGTCTTCTTAACCAATTGGATCCTCACTTAGGCGACTATCCACTAAGCTTGGCGGATCAAGGGGTTAACGGGTTGGTTCACTTAAACCAAACCCTACCCGCTCATTCAAATAGGGAGCAAGAAGCTTTTGGCGGCTATCTTCTCCACACGCTCAAGCTAAGGCGGCTTCTTGCTGGTGGCGACAAGAGCCAGGTCATCTTCTTCCTTGAGGTAAGGGAGAAGGCTTTGGAGGAGGGCGGCAGCTTTGGTTGAGCGAGTCCTTCCTTCCTTCCACTTTGGTGAGTTCCCTTGAGGTTGAGGGAACATCTCTTGGCGACTTCTTGGAGCAGCTTCTTGCTGTTCTTGAGGAGTTCTTGGCGTGAACTTGCTGTTCTTGGCAAGTCTTGGCGAGTTCTTCCTTGGAGGCAAGGAAGAACATTGAGGAGGAGGTCTCTTCACTTTGGCGAGTTCTTGGAGGACAAGAACCAACTTCTACAGCATCTTCGAGGGGCAGTACCTTGCTGTCCCCTTTGAGATCTTGGCGTGTTCTTGTGCTAGAGGCGAGCACAAGAAGAAGGACAACATCAACAACCCTAGAGTCTTCCACTCTAGGGTCCGAGCCCTAATCACTTGTGATTAGGGAGAGGTTTTGTGGGCGCATCTTTGAGGGAGAGGGGCTGTCCACTTCATCCATATTGTTCATAGCGTTTGGAGGGTATAAACCTTAACCCTAAACATTGTATTGTCGCTATTGATCATTATATATATTTGTGTACCTATTCCCGGGATTAGGGAATAGGGTCCTTTTGTATATCAAGCTTTGGGATCAAAGACTTGGTAGAGGATTGCTTTTCTGGATTTATCGGATTTAGCTTAGGTGGGGCGCAAGTATTGTACTTGTCTCCATCCTTCGCTCGTTGTGTAGACACATATATTGCTTAGGTTTAAGCAGGCCGGTAGTTACTTGTGTGTTAGGTTTTGAGCAGAGGTCTATTGCTCTTTGATCCTTGAGTGATCACCTTGCTGTGTGCGATACCTGCCTGTGAAAGCTTGTGAGTTTCAGGGCGCACAAGGTGTGCAAAGTGGTTAGTGGCAGAGGAAGAGCCTAACCCGCCACCTTGCTTCAGTTAGCACACATCACAGTTTCGGCCAGACAGCTTCAGTCAGCTCAAAGGTTCGGTTGGCTAGGCAGAGATAGTGGGAGAGTGCTTGAGTGATCTGTATTGCTGGGAGAGACGATCTTTTGTAGTGAGGACGCGCTTGTATTTCATTATTATACGTTTCCGCATAGACGCATTGTTAGGAGAGAGTAGCTGACAGTTTACACAGTGGTTGTGTAAATTGTGCACTCACGTCCTAGTTTTAGGCGCGAAAAATTGGGGCGTGACAACTGGTATCAGAGGCCACTTCCAGCACAGATCAGCAGGATTTACTGGTGTTTTTCTGAGTTGGGACGAGTGTGTTTGGGATATAGACGTTAGTCAGGTTACTATTTGGGGGTTGCGTACGTCGGAGCCTTGTGCCCGGGGCGTAATTCCTCAGTAATTCTGCTACACGGTCCGTCTCGACCATTCAGAGTTCATACCCAGTATTTCCCACAGTTTTACCTACACAGCGGTATCCAGAGATTGCGCCATCTACGAGGAGTATGGCGGCGCAGGCACAGCTCGAGGAGAGGATCTCGAGACTGGAGGCAGCTTTGACTCGGATTCAGCTAGCCATTGGGGTTGATGGCGATGCTGATCAGGGACCCTTGAGTGAGAGGGTCAGTGCCATGAGAGACATGATCCATCATGTACAGATGGAGTCCGAGGGTCATGTAGCAGAGTTGACACATTCCGTAGAGGAGCGGATGGCT
This sequence comes from Costus lasius, assembly GCA_027563935.2. Lineage (NCBI taxonomy): Eukaryota > Viridiplantae > Streptophyta > Magnoliopsida > Zingiberales > Costaceae > Costus > Costus lasius. The sequence goes on from CM050447.1 coordinate 126,782,834, forward strand.
GATTTATCTCATACTTTTGAGGGCCAGATAGGGGAGATCGGCCAGAGTGTGGAGACCATTGCAGCTGATGTCAATATTATGAAGATTGCCATGACACAGTTGGGGAATCAGACTAGAGCCCCAGCGCCAGCAGCAGTGGCACCTGCTAGGCGCCATGTTCCAGAGCCGACACCGTTTGAGGGTGCTCGGGTGGCTAAAGAAGTTGAGAACTTCTTATTTGATATGGAACATTACTTCAGGGCGGCGGCTGTAGGAGAAGCCGATAAGATAGAAGTTTGTGCAGCCTTTCTCAAAGGCGATGCAAAGCTCTGGTGGCGGACACATGTTGCCCCGAGGACTGAGGGGGATGCACCAGAGATCCCAGACTGGGATGCCCTGAAGGCAGAGATGAGAGCTCATTTCAGACCAGCGAACACATTGCATAGTGCTCGCGTGGCATTCAGATACCTGAAACAGACTGGGAGCATAAGGGAGTATGTGAAACAGTTTGGTACTCTACTGCTAGAGATACCCAATATGGAAGAAGAAGAGAAGTTTCACTCCTTTACCAGTGGACTGCAGGAATGGGCTTACAGAGAACTCCAGAGGAAGGGAGTTACTACCTACAGAGAGGCTGTAGCAGCTGCAGATGCCTTAGTAGATATGGGAGGGGGTTCCAGATCTACTGCAGCTAGGACCACTTCTTCACCACCTAGACGGCCTACAGGGCAGACTCAGGTTAAGAAGTGGGTTCCTAATTGGAAGAAGAATAAGGGCGTGGCACACTATCAGCCACAGGCTCAGAAGAAGAAGCCACTGCCAGTTCAGCAGAGACCCCAGCCGCAGCAGGGGAAGGCTTCTACCAGCGTGACTAGCAGAGGGAAGCAGGGGTGCTTCATCTGCAACGGACCTCATCTTATGAGAGATTGTCCGAGGAAGCAGGGAGTTGCTTCACTGGCGCTGGGTAGTACACAGGAGGGCCAGGACGACCTTGGTTGTGCGGGTATATCAGTTAACCCGATGGTGATTGCAAATGTGAGTGTAAGGTCTAGTCCCCTGATGTATATTGATCTTGTTCTTAACGATGTCCAGATTACTGCTATGGTTGACACGGGCACCACTCATCTGTTTGTGTCAGATAGAGTGAAGGATAAATTGAGGTTGAAAACTATGCCGTGTACCAACAGTGTGAAAACAGTGAATGCAGATCCAAGAAGAGCATCAGGAGTGTCTTATGATGTGCCGATTAGACTTGGACCATGGTCAGGGCGAGTACATGCCATGGTGACTGCTCTTGATGACTTTGATGTCATAGTAGGTATGGACTTGCTTAGGCGAGCCAAAGCAGTCCCGATGCCTCACTTAAACGGATTGCAGATAGTGGATGAGCGATCACCTTGTTTTCTCCCTTGCCACACTGCGGCAAAGGTTGAGAGCAAGAACAAGGGCAAGGAGATTGTGGCAGCGTCTATTGTAGCCAAAGGTCTTCGACGTGGCGAATTCACTTACTTGGCGCAAGTCAGGGTAGTGGAGGACATTCCTCAGACAGTCACAGCACTTGAGCAGCCGAGAGGACAGAGGGGAAGTCTGATCACCTTTCCTAGTTCTAGTAGGAGTCAGGAGGTTGGGACCAGTATGGGGGCGGCGAAGATGACTTTGGATGATCGTATCCAGCTATTACCTGCACCTATAGGGGAGTTACTTCAGGAGTACAGTGATGTAGTGCCGCCAGAGATGCCGAAGGTGTTACCACCTAGGCGCGATATTGACCATGCGATAGAATTGATTCCAGGGGCTGTTCCACCAGCCCAAGCACCTTATAGGATGCCTCCTGCTGAGTTAGAGGAAATCAGGAAACAACTGGATGAATTGTTAGAGTCTGGGTACATCCAGCCTTCTAAAGCACCATATGGAGCACCAGTACTATTTCAGAGAAAGAAGGATGGATCAATGCGCATGTGTGTAGATTATAGGGCTCTTAACAAGGTGACTGTTAAGAATTCCTATCCGATTCCATTGATCCAGGACTTGATTGACAGACTGGTACATGCTAATGTGTTCAGTAAGCTAGACTTGAGGTCTGGGTACTGGCAGGTGAGGATAGCAGAGGGGGATGAGCCCAAGACCACTTGTGTTACCAGATATGGATCTTATGAGTTTCTGGTCATGCCATTTGGGCTGACCAACGCTCCAGCTACATTTTGTAATCTCATGAACAACATTCTTCATCCATTCCTGGATAAGTTTGTTGTAGTTTATTTGGATGATATTGTTATATATTCTGGTAGTCTGGAGGAGCACACTGAGCACCTGAGACAGGTGTTGGCGGTTTTGAGGGAAAGTCTACTATATTTGAAATTGGAGAAGTGTGACTTTGCCCAGAAGGAGGTTGAATTTTTAGGACACATCGTTGGGGGTGGACAAGTCCGTATGGATGAGAAGAAGGTGGCGGCAATAGTGGATTGGCCGGCCCCTTGCTCAGTTAGCACCCTGAGATCTTTTCTAGGGTTGGCTAATTTTTACAGGCGGTTTATAAAGGACTATTCTAAGGTTGTAGCTCCTTTAACCGACCTATTGAGGAAGGATGTTTCCTGGTGTTGGGAGGAGAGACACCAGAGGGCATTCTCAGATCTGAAGGAGAGGGTCACTTCAGAGCCTATTTTGAGACTTCCTGATTTTGCTTTACCCTTTGAGGTTCACACAGATGCATCAGATAGGGCTTTGGGTGGAGTCCTAGTCCAGGAGGGTAGGCCTATTGCTTATGAGAGCAGGAAGCTTAAAAGTGCGGAGTTAAATTATTCTGCTCATGAGAAGGAAATGCTTACTGTAGTGCATTGCTTGAGGACATGGAGAGTGTACTTGCTGGGGAGCAAGTTCACTGTTAAAACTGATAATGTGGCCAACACATTTTTCCAAACCCAAAAGAAGTTATCTGCGAGACAAGCTAGGTGGCAGGAGCAACTAGCTGAGTTTGATTTTGGGTGGGAGCATAAACCGGGACGCATTCATCAGGTGCCTGATGCACTCAGTCGGATTGCAGTGGTGACTTTTTGTAGTGCATTATCCTATGCTCAGAGTAAGATAGTTAGACTCATCAGAGATCAGGCATTGGCAGATCAAACCTATGAGAAGCTATTATCTCAGATCAGGATGGGGGTCATCCGGAGGTATTATATTAATGAAGAGGGTTTGATCATGGCCAAGGGAGACCGACCATATGTCCCTTCCTCAGGGAATATCAGGTTCGGCCTCATGAGAGAGTATCATGACTCCGTGTGGGCGGGTCATCCAGGAGGCAAGAGAATGTATGCCTTGATCAGCAGAGCATGGTATTGGCCGGGGATGAAAGAGGAGATTGAGCATTACACTAAGACATGTCATGTATGTCAACAAGATAAGATAGAAAGGAGGAAAGAAGCTGGGCTTCTGCAGCCCTTACCTATTCCAGATAGACCTTTCTTATCTATCTCCATGGACTTCATCACCCATTTCCCTAAAGTAGAAGGGATGGCTTCTGTCTTTGTGGTAGTGGACAGAAGAAGTAAATATGCTGTATTTGCTGCTGCACCGGAGGTTTGCACGGCAGAGGTTACTGCTAACCTTTTCTTGACACACGTGGTAAAACATTTTGGGTTACCCAAGGAGATTATCAGTGATAGGGATCCTAGATTCACAGGAAAGTTTTGGACTTCCCTATTCAAGAGAATGGGTACCGATTTGAAGATGTCAACAGCATACCATCCCCAGACAGATGGTCAGACTGAGAGGATTAATGCATTACTGGAGGAGTACCTTAGACATTTTGTTTCTTCTACCCAGAAGAATTGGTTGAGATTGTTGGATACTGCTCAGTTTGCATATAACATACAGACTTCATCTGCAACTGAGAAGAGCCCATTTGAGATTGTGTTGGGGTGGCAGCCTATGACACCCATGGATACACTGAATAGGGGCGCAGGGGGAGAGTGCCAGGCGGCTGTAGATTTTATTGAGGATAGGTCCGAGCTGTGGGATGAAGCTCGTGACAGCCTGGAAGAGGCCAGGAACCGCATGAAGCTCTATGCTGATCGAGACAGGCGACATGTAGAGTTTGAGGTAGGAGAGTTGGTCCTTCTCAAACTTACACCACAGATGTGGAGAAAAACTAATGCAAAGACATATCATAGAGGCCTAGTGAGGAGGTATGAGGGTCCTTTCAGGATCATTAAAAGAGTAGGCCCAGTTGCATACAGATTGGACTTACCACGATGGCTTCAGTTTTATCCAACATTTCATGTCAGCCTGCTGAAGAAGTATCATACTGATGACAGGCATCCAGACCGGGGACAGGTGAGGCGACAACCTGCGAGGGGCAGAGTTGAGTTTGCTAAGAAGCCAGTGAGATTTTTAGACCATAGAGTCTATGGCTCAGGACCACCTGGAGGTCGAAAGATGGAGTTCCTAGTTCAGTGGGAGGATGAACTAGAGGAGGATGCTACCTGGGAGAAGGTAGAAGACATTACCCAGTTTGAGGAGTTAGCCAGGGCATATGATCAGCTGATGGCATCGAGGGCGAGTGCCAATTCAGTTGGGGGAGTATTGTGAGACCCTGGGTATGCTGGGGTTATACCCCAGACCATTCCATGGATCCAGCGGGGTTCTGGGGAGGAATGGAGGAGTCTAGAGGGGTGCTAGGCTGAAGATACAGTGAGCCTACTAGAGGAGTTAGGGCACTGACATCGTGTTAAGTATGTTTTTGTAGGTACATCGACATACTTATCCTTAGGCATGGCCTGGGGGTGCTTTGGAGTGATGAGGGGTCATTCCCATATTTCGGAGCATGGTTAACTTAACCATGGTTATCTTAACCATGGTCAGCTTAACCATGGTCACTGGAGATAACCCTGGGTTCGATCGGGGTTCGATTCTGAATCCTATAGGCTGATCTATGTGGCCTAAGGAACCTTGGAATATTCTTGGCATCTTGTCTTAAGTATGCACATGTTTCTCATGTGGCAACTTATGACCAAGATCCAATAAGAAGAATAAGTGGGATCCAATAGGACTTAAGTGGTTTAAGTCTTCTTAACCAATTGGATCCTCACTTAGGCGACTATCCACTAAGCTTGGCGGATCAAGGGGTTAACGGGTTGGTTCACTTAAACCAAACCCTACCCGCTCATTCAAATAGGGAGCAAGAAGCTTTTGGCGGCTATCTTCTCCACACGCTCAAGCTAAGGCGGCTTCTTGCTGGTGGTGACAAGAGCCAGGTCATCTTCTTCCTTGAGGTAAGGGAGAAGGCTTTGGAGGAGGGCGGCAGCTTTGGTTGAGCGAGTCCTTCCTTCCTTCCACTTTGGCGAGTTCCCTTGAGGTTGAGGGAACATCTCTTGGCGACTTCTTGGAGCAGCTTCTTGCTGTTCTTGAGGAGTTCTTGGCGTGAACTTGCTGTTCTTGGCAAGTCTTGGCGAGTTCTTCCTTGGAGGCAAGGAAGAACATTGAGGAGGAGGTCTCTTCACTTTGGCGAGTTCTTGGAGGACAAGAACCAACTTCTACAGCATCTTCGAGGGGCAGTACCTTGCTGTCCCCTTTGAGATCTTGGCGTGTTCTTGTGCTAGAGGCGAGCACAAGAAGAAGGACAACATCAACAACCCTAGAGTCTTCCACTCTAGGGTCCGAGCCCTAATCACTTGTGATTAGGGAGAGGTTTTGTGGGCGCATCTTTGAGGGAGAGGGGCTGTCCACTTCATCCATATTGTTCATAGCGTTTGGAGGGTATAAACCTTAACCCTAAACATTGTATTGTCGCTATTGATCATTATATATATTTGTGTACCTATTCCCGGGATTAGGGAATAGGGTCCTTTTGTATATCAAGCTTTGGGATCAAAGACTTGGTAGAGGATTGCTTTTCTGGATTTATCGGATTTAGCTTAGGTGGGGCGCAAGTATTGTACTTGTCTCCATCCTTCGCTCGTTGTGTAGACACATATATTGCTTAGGTTTAAGCAGGCCGGTAGTTACTTGTGTGTTAGGTTTTGAGCAGAGGTCTATTGCTCTTTGATCCTTGAGTGATCACCTTGCTGTGTGCGATACCTGCCTGTGAAAGCTTGTGAGTTTCAGGGCGCACAAGGTGTGCAAAGTGGTTAGTGGCAGAGGAAGAGCCTAACCCGCCACCTTGCTTCAGTTAGCACACATCACAGTTTCGGCCAGACAGCTTCAGTCAGCTCAGAGGTTCGGTTGGCTAGGCATAGATAGTGGGAGAGTGCTTGAGTGATCTGTATTGCTGGGAGAGACGATCTTTTGTAGTGAGGACGCGCTTGTATTTCATTATTATACGTTTCCGCATAGACGCATTGTTAGGAGAGAGTAGCTGACAGTTTACACAGTGGTTGTGTAAATTGTGCACTCACGTCCCAGTTTTAGGCGCGAAAAATTGGGGCGTGACACCCAATATACAAAGTGTCACCTAGTAGAGTTTCCCCATGTCCCCCCTACTACCTCCAGTATGCAGACTGCCACCGATGTGCCAAAGGCTTCCCAAGCCGTTGCAAGGCTAATTTTACACATTTGGCACTCTGCAAATTGGGGGTAGTACGGGGCACATGAGATGGGAGCATGAGGGCACATCCCCCCGACTACCCCCAGTATGCAACGTGCCACCTAGTAGAGTTCCCCCATGTCCCCCTATTACCTCCAGTATGCAAACTGCCACCGATGTGCAAAAGCCTTCCCAAGCCGTAACAAGGCTAATTTTACACATTTGGCACTTTGCATACTGGGGGTAGTACGGGGGACATGCCCCCATGCCATGGGGGCATGTCCCCCGTAATACCCCCAGTATGCTGAGTGCAGCCTAGTAGAGTTTCCCATGTCCCCCTACTACATCCAGTATGCAGAGTGCCACCGATGTGCAAAAGGCTTCCCAAGCCGTAGCAAAACTAATTTTACACATTTGGCACTCTGCATACTGGGGTTAGTACGGGGGACATGCCCCCATGGCATGAGAGCTTGTCCCCCTACTACCCTAGTATGCAGTGCCATGGGGGCATGTCCCCCCTAATACCCCCAGTATACAGAGTACCACCAATGTTCAGAAGGCTAGCCTAATTTTACACATTTTGCAGACTCTGTGCTGGGAGCTTTGGGGGGCATAGCCCCCCACCGCCCAGTATGTAGAGTACCACATGTGCAGAAGGCTTCCCAAACCCTGGCTAGTATAATTTACACATTTGGCATACTCTATGCTGGGGGCATGTCCCCATACCACCCTTAG
>CM050447.1:126797564-126875064 GCA_027563935.2 Costus lasius
AAAGGCTTCCCCCAATCTCTAGCAAGGCTAATTTTACACATTTGGCACACTGCATACTGGGGGCAGTAGGGGGCACATGCCCCCATTGCATAATGTGGTTAGTAAAGTTCACCCATGTCCCCCACCCCCCTACTACCTCAAGTATGCAAACTGCCACCAATGTGCAAAAGGATTCCCAAACCGTAGCAAGGCTAATTTTACACATCTGGCACTCTACATACTGGGGGTAGTACAGGGAACATGCCTTGGGGGAATGAGGGCATGTCCCCCTACTACCCCCAGTGTGATGCCCTGGGTATGCTGGGGTTATACCCCAGCCCATCCTATGGATCCAGCGGGGTTCTGGGGAGGGATGGAGGAGTCTAGAGGGGAGCTAGGCTGATGTTGCAGGGAGCCTACTAGAGGAGTTAGGTTTCTGACATCTGTGTTAGCATGTTTTTGTAGGTACATTTACATACTCTATCCTTGGGCATGGCCTGGGGGTGCTTTGGAGAACTTTGGAGGACATCGGAGTTCTTTGGTGGACCAGGGTTAGCTTAACCATGGTTAACTTAACCAGGGTTAGCCTAACCATGGTCAGGTCTACTCTGGACTTGACCTAGGTTCACACCGGAGGCTTAAGGGGGCTGATCTAGTCTTCTTGAAGCTTGGCGAAAAAAATGGCTAAGTGTTTGAATAAGTGGCACATGTCTTGCATGTGCTCACTTATGAGAACATCCATTAAGGGACTTAAGTGAAGATCCATTAAGAGGTTAATTGGATCCCCACTCACTTAAGGTCCTTGGATCCACTTGGGGCGCATATCCATTAAGCCCTTGGCGGTTTGGATCATTAAAGGGGTTAACGGGTTGGTTCACTTAACCAAACCCTAACCCGCTTATTCAAATAGGAGGCGTGAGCTTTTGGCGGCTAATCATCACCAACACGCTCAAGGCTTAGGCGAAACTCTTGAGGAGGCGACAAGACTTGTTCTTGGTGTTCTTGAGCGAGTTCTTCATCCTTGTGGCGAGGAGGAAGAACAAGGAGGAGGCGTTTGGCTCGGCTAGTCCTTGAGGTGAGGACTATTGCATCCGGCGCTCCTTCTCTTCATCACTTCATCACCGGCGGCTTTGGAGGGAGCAGCACCTTGCTGTTCTTGGAGTTCTTGGATGGTGTTTGAAGACTTCTTGAACTTGAGGCGAGTTCAAGAAGAGGATTACATCATCAACTACCTAGGGAGGCGACCCTAGGGTTTGGAGCTCTTCATCTTGGTGGAGAGCGCATATTGGAGGGGCTGTTCTTGAGGATTGAGGGCTGTCCACTTCCATCCATTGTTCATACGCATCTAGGGTATAACTCTATCATAGTAGAGATAACTTGTATGAACGCATAGTTGATTCTTTATATATTATTTGTGTACCTATTCCCGGGATTAGGGAATAGGGTCCTTTTGTATATCGAGTATTGACCTCGGTAGAGGATTGGATCTTCGTTGGTTTTATCGGATTTAGGCTTTGAGTAGGCGCAAGCATTGTGCTTGTCTTGCTCGAGTCTCGCTGTGTAGACATATATTTGCTTAGGATTAAGCAGGCCGGTAGTTCACTGATTGTTAGGTTTTGAGCAGAGGTCTATTGCTCTTTGGCCTACGATAGGTCACCTTGCTGTGTGCGATATCTACCAGTGAACTCTTGTGGTTTTCAGGGCGCACAAGGTGTGCAAAGCGGCTAGTGGCAGAGGAAGAGCCTAGCCCGCCACCTTGCTCAGTGTTGCTCAGATATATTCGGCCAGACAGCTCAGTCAGCTCAGAGGGGTTCTATCTGATTGGGTAGAGTTAGTTGATTGTGTGATCTGTATTGCTGGGAGAGTGATCTTGTAGTGAGGCGCGCATTGTATTCATTAGACTTCCGCATTAGACGCATAGGTGTGTTAGCTGACGGGTTTACACAGAGGTTGTGTAAATCTGTGCTATCACGTCCTAGTTTTAGGCGCGAAAAATTGGGGCATGACAACTGGTATCAGAGCCCACTTCCAGCACAGATCAGTAGGATTTTACTGGGACTTCACAGAGTTGGGACTAGTGAGTCAGGGATATCGACGTTAGTTAGGTTACTGTTTGGGGGTTGCGTACGTCGGAGCCTAGTGCCCGGGGCGTAATTCCTCAGTAACTTATTCTAATCGGTCAGTTCCGATCACTTTGAGTCATTACCCAGTACTTCCTTCAGTTCCACCCTTTTGCACAACGTGATCCAGAGATAGCGCCATCTACGAGGAGTATGGCAGCTCAGGCACAGCTCGAGGAGAGGTTCTAGAGGCTGGAGGCAGCAGTTGCTAGGTTGCGACTGTCTATTGGACTTGAGGATGACGAGTGGCAGGGGGATCCACTTGTTGAGAGAGTGGCGGCACTGCATGGTCTCATTCATGAGACACAGCAGGAGACCGAGACTCAGATTGCTAGTATGACTCATGCTTTTGAGAGTCAGATGGCTGAGATGTCTCAGGGGATGGAGAATCTCATGGCAGACCTGAACTTGGTGAAGATAGGTCTGGCGCACTTGACAGCACACCCACCTACACCCACGGCGCCAGCACCTGTTCAGACTGCCAGACGCCATGTTCCAGAGCCGACTACCTTTGCGGGGGCGTGGGTAGCCAAAGAAGTGGAGAACTTCTTATTCGACATGGAGCATTACTTTAGAGCGGCAGGTATCACGGCAGCAGAGCGGATAGAGGTTTGCGCAGCCTATCTGAGAGGCGATGCAAAGTTGTGGTGGAGGACACACATAGCCCCACGGACAGAGGGGGACGCTCCTGAGATCCCAGACTGGGATGCTCTTAAGGCTGAAATGAGGGCACATTTCAGACCTGCAGATACCCTGCACAGTGCTCGCATGGCTCTGAGGTACTTGAAACACACTGGTCACATAAGGGAATATGTGAAGCAGTTTGGCACTTTACTGCTAGAGGTGCCAAATAAGAGTGAAGAGGAGAAGTTTCATGACTTCGTTGGTGGTTTGAAAGATTGGGCATACAGGGAACTCCAAAGGAAGGGAGTTACTACATATAGAGAGGCAGTAGCAGCTGCAGATGCATTAGTGGATATGCCAGGAGTTGGAACCACTGCATCAAGGACCACTTCTTCACCACCTAGGCGGCCTACAGGGCAGGGGCAGGTTAAGAAGTGGGTGCCCAATTGGAAGAAAGGCAAGACAGTGGCACATCAGCCACAGGTTCAGCATAAGAAGCCACCACAGACAGCTCAGCATAGGCCACAGCCACAGCAGGCGAGGGCAGCTACCACTGGCGCGTCCACTAGCAGGCAGAGGCCTGGATGCTATATATGTAATGGTCCTCATATCATGAGAGACTGTCCCAGGAAGCAGGGGATAGCTTCCTTAGCCATGGGAGACATGTCAGAGGGCAGGGAAGACCAAGGATGCACCGGGGCTTCAGTTAACCCCTTAGTGATTGCAAATATTAGTGCTAGGTCTAGTCCTCTCATGTATGTTGATGTGGTGATCAACGATATACAGATAGCAGCCATGGTTGATATAGGGGCCACCCATCTATTTGTTTCTGATAGGGTGAAGGAGAGATTGAAGTTGAAAACTATGCCCTGTACCAACAGTGTCAAGACCGTGAATACAGACCCGAAGAAAGCTTCAGGGGTTTCATATGATGTTCCTGTGAGGTTGGGAACCTGGTCTGGTAGGGTACATGCTATGGTGATAACCCTAGATGACTTTGATGTCATAGTGGGCATGGATTTGCTGCGGCGAGCTAAGGCAATTCCAATGCCTCACTTGAATGGAGTGCAGATTACAGATGAGCGTGCTCCTTGCTTCATACCTTGTCACACTGGGGCAAGGGTAGAGAAGAGCAACAAAGGAAAAGAGGTCATGGCGGCTTCAGTTGTTGCTAGAGGTCTTCGGCGTGGTGAGACCACATATCTAGCACATGTTAGATTGGTGGAGGATCTTCCCCAGATCAGTTCAACTTTTGATCAGCAGAGAGGACATAGGGGAGGCTTGATCACCCTTCCTAGTTCTAGCAGTGAGGGAGTTGATATGAGGTTGGGGGCGGCGAAGATGTCTCTGGGGGAGCGGGTTCAGCAGTTACCTGCACCAGTAGGAGGTTTATTACAGGAGTTCAGCAATATTATGCCACCAGAGATGCCGAAGGTGTTACGACCTAGGCGAGATATCGATCATGCCATAGAGCTGATCCCAGGTGCTGTCCCACCAGCACAGGCACCATACAGGATGCCACCTGCAGAGCTAGCTGAGTTGAGGAGACAGCTAGATGAGCTTTTAGAGAGTGGGTATATTCAGCCTTCCAAAGCACCATACGGAGCACCAGTGCTTTTCCAGAGGAAGAAAGATGGATCTATGAGGATGTGCATAGATTACAGAGCTCTTAACAAAGTTACTGTGAAGAACTCTTATCCTATTCCACTTATTCAGGACTTGATTGATCGCCTTGTGCATGCAAAGGTGTTCAGCAAGTTGGATTTGAGATCTGGGTATTGGCAGGTGAGGATTGCTGAGGGGGATGAGCCCAAAACTACATGTGTTACTAGATATGGGTCATATGAGTTTCTGGTTATGCCATTTGGGCTAACCAATGCTCCAGCTACGTTCTGTAACTTGATGAACAACATACTTCATCCATTCCTGGATAAGTTTGTTGTAGTTTACTTGGATGATATCGTGATATATTCTAGTAGCTTGGAGGAGCATGTGGAGCACTTGAGACAGGTCTTGATGGTTCTGAGGGAGAACCTGCTGTATTTGAAATTAGAGAAATGCGACTTTGCCCAGTCAGAGGTTGAGTTTTTAGGGCATGTCGTTGGGTCAGGTCAGGTTAAGATGGATGAGAAGAAAGTGGCGGCAATCAAGGATTGGCCGGCCCCTACTAGTGTTAGCACCTTGAGGTCATTCCTAGGGTTGGCTAACTTTTATAGAAGGTTCATCCAGAGCTACTCCAGGGTAGTAGCGCCACTGACTGACTTATTGAGGAAGGATGTTTCCTGGTGTTGGGGAGACAAACACCAGATGGCATTCGATGATCTGAAGGGCAGGGTGACTTCAGATCCCATTCTCAGACTTCCTGACTTCAGTTTACCTTTTGAGGTACATACAGATGCTAGTGATAGAGCCTTGGGTGGGGTTCTAGTTCAGGAAGGTAGGCCGATTGCCTACGAGAGCAGAAAGTTAAAGAGTGCTGAGGCAAACTATTCTGCTCATGAGAAGGAGATGTTAGCAGTTGTCCATTGTCTGAGGCTATGGAGAGTGTACTTGCTGGGGAGCAAGTTTACAGTGAAGACAGACAATGTGGCAAATACCTTCTTCCAGACCTAGAAGAAGTTATCTGCTAGACATGCCAGATGGCAGGAGCAGCTGGCCGAGTTTGATTTTACATGGGAGCACAAGCCAGGGAGGATACATCAGGTCCCTGATGCTTTGAGTAGGATAGCTGAGGTAGCTCACTGCTGTGCTATGTCTTACTCTCAGAGTAAGATTGTTGGTTTGATCAGAGATTCTGCTATGGCAGACCGTGCATATGAAAGACTTATATCTCAGATTCGCATGGGGGTAGTGAGGAGATACTATATCAGCGATGAGGGATTGATTATGGCACGAGGAGACAGACCCTATGTTCCAGCGGCAGCGAACATTAGGCATGGTCTGATGCGTGAGTACCATGACACGGTGTGGGCAGGACACCCTGGTGGTAGGCGCATGTATGCACTGATTTCACGAGCATGGTATTGGCCGGGAATGAAGGAGGACATAGAGCACTATACCAAGACTTGCTTGGTGTGCCAACAGGATAAGGTAGAGAGGAGGAAAGAAGCAGGGCTTCTACAGCCACTACCTAACCCTGAGAGACCGTTTGTCTCGTTGTCCATGGATTTCATTACCCATTTTCCCCGAGTGGATGGGATGGCATCGGTATTCGTGGTGGTAGACCGATACTCTAAATATGCCATTTTTGTTGCAGCACCTGAGGAGTGCAGAGCTGAGACCACTGCTAGTTTATTTATGACTCATGTAGTCAAACATTTTGGCTTACCCAGAGAGATCATCAGTGACAGAGACCCTAGATTTACAGGGAAATTTTGGTCTTCTTTATTTCAGAAGCTGGGTACAGACCTAAAGATGTCTACAGCTTACCATCCACAGACAGATGGACAGACAGAGAGAGTTAATGCCTTACTTGAGGAGTATCTTAGGCATTATGTCTCTGCTACACAGAAGAATTGGATTAGGCTATTGGACACTGCCCAATTTGCCTATAACATACAGAAGTCATCTGCAACAGGAAAAAGCCCGTTCAAGTCAGCATTGGGGTGGCAACCATTGACACCCATGGATACTTCGAACAGGGGCGCAGGGGGGAAGTGTCAAGCAGCCATAGATTTTGTGCATGATAGGACTGAGCTGTGGGAGGAAGCTCAGGATTCTCTGAGGGAGGCTAGAGATAGGATGAAGCTCTATGCCGACAGAGATAGGAGGCATGTTGAGTTTGAGGTAGGAGAGTTGGTTCTTCTCAAACTCACACCTCAAATGTGGAGAAAAACAGAAGCCAGGACATATCACAGAGGCTTGGTAAGAAGATATGAAGGTCCTTTCAGGATCCTGAAGAGAGTTGGTCCAGTTTCTTACAGGCTTGATTTACCTAGATGGCTATAGTTTTACCCGACATTCCACACTAGTCTTCTTAAGAAATATCATGAGGATGATAGGCATCCCGACCGAGGACAGGTGAGAAGGCAACCTGCGAGGGGCAGAGTTGAATTTGGCAAGAGGCCAGTGAAGATCTTAGACCATAGAGTCTATGGTTCTAGTTCACCTGGAGGTCGACGTTCTGAATTTTTGATTCAGTGGGCAGAGGAGCCTGAGGAGGATGCGACTTGGGAGAAGACGGAGGATATAGCTCACTTTGAGCAGCTTGCTAGAGCGTACCAGGATCACATGGACTCGAGGGCGAGTTCCATCTCAGGTGGGGGAGTATTGTGATGCCCTGGGTATGCTGGGGTTATACCCCAGCCCATCCTATGGATCCAGCGGGGTTCTGGGGAGGGATGGAGGAGTCTAGAGGGGAGCTAGGCTGATGTTGCAGGGAGCCTACTAGAGGAGTTAGGTTTCTGACATCTGTGTTAGCATGTTTTTGCAGGTACATTTACATACTCTATCCTTGGGCATGGCCTGGGGGTGCTTTGGAGAACTTTAGAGGACATCGGAGTTCTTTGGTGGACCAGGGTTAGCTTAACCATGGTTAACTTAACCAGGGTTAGCCTAACCATGGTCAGGTCTACTCTGGACTTGACCTAGGTTCACACCGGAGGCTTAAGGGGGCTGATCTAGTCTTCTTGAAGCTTGGCGAAAAAAATGGCTAAGTGTTTGAATAAGTGGCACATGTCTTGCATGTGCTCACTTATGAGAACATCCATTAAGGGACTTAAGTGAAGATCCATTAAGAGGTTAATTGGATCCCCACTCACTTAAGGTCCTTGGATCCACTTGGGGCGCATATCCATTAAGCCCTTGGCGGTTTGGATCATTAAAGGGGTTAACGGGTTGGTTCACTTAACCAAACCCTAACCCGCTTATTCAAATAGGAGGCGTGAGCTTTTGGCGGCTAATCATCACCAACACGCTCAAGGCTTAGGCGAAACTCTTGAGGAGGCGACAAGACTTGTTCTTGGTGTTCTTGAGCGAGTTCTTCATCCTTGTGGCGAGGAGGAAGAACAAGGAGGAGGCGTTTGGCTCGGCTAGTCCTTGAGGTGAGGACTATTGCATCCGGCGCTCCTTCTCTTCATCACTTCATCACCGGCGGCTTTGGAGGGAGCAGCACCTTGCTGTTCTTGGAGTTCTTGGACGGTGTTTGAAGACTTCTTGAACTTGAGGCGAGTTCAAGAAGAGGATTACATCATCAACTACCTAGGGAGGCGACCCTAGGGTTTGGAGCTCTTCATCTTGGTGGAGAGCGCATATTGGAGGGGCTGTTCTTGAGGATTGAGGGCTGTCCACTTCCATCCATTGTTCATACGCATCTAGGGTATAACTCTATCATAGTAGAGATAACTTGTATGAACGCATAGTTGATTCTTTATATATTATTTGTGTACCTATTCCCGGGATTAGGGAATAGGGTCCTTTTGTATATCGAGTATTGACCTCGGTAGAGGATTGGATCTTCGTTGGTTTTATCGGATTTAGGCTTTGAGTAGGCGCAAGCATTGTGCTTGTCTTGCTCGAGTCTCGCTGTGTAGACATATATTTGCTTAGGATTAAGCAGGCCGGTAGTTCACTGATTGTTAGGTTTTGAGCAGAGGTCTATTGCTCTTTGGCCTACGATAGGTCACCTTGCTGTGTGCGATATCTACCAGTTGTCACGACCCAATTTTTCGCGGCTAAAATCAGAGCGTGATCGCACGAATCTACACAACCTCTGTGTAAACCCGTCAGCTAATCACTCTCCTGAGTACAATGCGTCTAATGCGGAAGTCTATAAGTAATACAATGCGCGCTCACTACAGATCGCTCTCCCAGCAGTACAGATCACTCTCCCAACTAGAACTACCCAATCAACAGAACCTCTCTGAGCTGACTGAGCTATCTGGCCGAATCTGAGCAATGCAATATAGCAAGGTGGCGGGCTAGGCTCTTCCTCTGCCACTAGCCGCTTTGCACACCTTGTGTGCCCTGAAAACCACAAGCTTTCACTGGCAAGTATCGGACACAACAGGATGATCTATCGTAGATCAAAGAGCAATAGACCTCTGCTCAAAACCTAACAATCAGGTAACTACCGGCCTGCTTAACCCTAAGCAATAATATGTCTACACAGCGAGCGAAGGATGGAGACAAGTACAATACTTGCACCCCACCTAAGCTAAATCCGATAAATCCAATCAGAGATTCAATCCTCTACCAAGTATAACACTTGATATACAAAAGGACCCTATTCCCTAATCCCGGGAATAGGTACACAAATATATAAGCAAGAATATCGGCAATACAATGATTCGTTCAGAGTTATACCACTCCTCGCTTATGCACAATGGTGATGGCATGAACAGCCCCCTCTCCCTCAAGAAAGCCGCTCACAAAAACCCCCTAACCACAAGTGATTAGGGTTCGGACCCTAAGGTGGAAGACCTTAGGGTTGCTGATTTGTGCCTCTTCTTGAACTCGCCACAAGTCCAAGAACACTCCAAGAACACGTCGCCAAGAACACCTTGAGAACAGCAAGTAGACGCCCTCCAAAGGTGCACGCCGGTGATGGAGATGATGGAAGGAGGTCGCCGGATGCAAGGGTTCTCACCTCAAGAACCCGCTTAGCCAAGCGCCCCTTCAAGTTGTCTTCCTCGCCACAAGGAAGATGATCGCCGAAGCTCCAAGACTTGTCGCCACCACAAGCACTTCGCCTCAGCAAGAGCGTGAAGAGAGGATAGCCTCCAAAGCTCCTCAAGTCGCTATTTGAATCATGTTGGATCGGGTAGGGTTAAGTGAACCAACCCGCCAACCCTCTTGATGGATCCAAGCCGCCAACTTTAATTGGATAGTCGCCCAAGTGGATCCAAGGGTCTTAAGTGAGTGGGGATCCACTTATGTCTTAATGGATCTTCACTTAAGTCCTTATTGGATGTTCTCATAAGTGAGCACATGCAAGACATGTGCCACTTATTCAAACACTTAGCCAAATTCGCCAAGGCCTTAAGAAGACTAGATCAGCCCCCTTAAGCCTCTAGGATGAACCCTGATCAAGTCCAGATGAGACCTGACCATGGTTAGGCTAACCCTGGTTAAGTTAACCATGGTTAAGCTAACCCTGGTTCACCAAAGAAGTCCAATGTCCTCCAATGAACTCCAAAGCACCCCCAGGCCATGCCCAAGGATATAGTATGTCGATGTACCTACAAAAACATACTTAACACAATGTCAGTGTCCTAACTCCTCTAGTAGGCTCACTGCATCTCCAGCCTAGCTCCCCTCTAGACTCCTCCATTCCTCCCCAGAACCCCGCTGGATCCATGGAATGGTTTGGGGTATAACCCCAGCATACCCAGGGTCTCACAATACTCCCCCAACTGAATTGGCACTCGCCCTCGATGCCATCAGCTGATCATATGCCCTGGCTAACTCCTCAAACTGGGAAATGTCCTCTACTTTCTCCCAGGTAGCATCCTCCTCTAGTTCATTCTCCCACTGAACTAGGAACTCCATCTTCCGACCTCCAGGTGGTCCTGAGCCATAGACTCTATGGTCTAAAAATTTCATTGGCTTCTTGGCAAACTCAACCCTGCCCCTCGCAGGCTGCCTCCTCACCTGTCCATGGTCTGGATGCCTGTCATCAGTATAATACTTCTTTAAAAGACTGACATGGAAAGTGGGATAGAACTGAAGCCATCGTGGTAAGTCCAATCTATATGCAACCGGGCCTACTCTTTTAATGATCCTGAAAGGACCCTCATACCTCCTCACTAGGCCTCTATGGTATGTCTTAGCATCAGTTTTTCTCCACATCTGTGGTGTAAGTTTCAGAAGGACCAACTCTCCAACTGCAAACTCCACATGTCGTCTATCTCTATCAGCATATAGTTTCATTCGGTTTCTGGCCTCTGTCAGGCTGTCACGAGCCTCATCCCACAGCTCTGACCTATCCTCAACAAAATCAACTGCTGCCTGACATTCTCCCCCTGCGCCCCTATTTAGTGTATCCATGGGTGTCATAGGCTGCCACCCTAACACATGCTCAAACGGGCTCTTCTCAGTTGCTGATGATGTTTGGATATTATATGCAAACTGGGCTGTGTCTAATAAGTTCAACCAATTCTTCTGAGTAGAAGAAACAAAATGCCTCAAATATTCTTCCAGTAATGCATTGATTCTTTCTGTCTGACCATCAGTCTGGGGATGGTATGCTGTTGACATCTTTAGATCGGTACCCAATCTCTTGAATAGGGAAGTCCAAAACTTTCCAGTAACTCTAGGATCCCTATCACTTATAATTTCCTTGGGTAACCCAAAATATTTTACCACGTGTGTCAAAAATAGGTTAGCAGTAACCTCTGCTGTGCAAACCTCCGGTGCCGCAGCAAATACAGCATATTTACTTCGTCTGTCTACTACCACAAATACAGACGCCATCCCGTCTACTCTGGGGAAATGGGTGATGAAGTCCATGGATACAGATAAGAAAGGTCTCTCTGGAATAGGTAATGGCTGTAGAAGCCCTGCATCTTTCCTCCTTTCTACCTTGTCCTGCTGGCATGCATGACAGGTTTTAGCATAATGTTCGATATCCTCTTTCATCCCCGGCCAATACCATGCTCTGCTGATTAAGGCATACATCCTCTTGCCTCCTGGATGACCCGCCCACACGGTGTCATGATACTCACTCATCAAGCCGTACCTAATGTCTCCTGAGGATGGAACATAAGGTCGGTCTCCCTTGGCCATGATCAAACCCTCATCATTAATATAGTATCTTCGGATGACCCCCATCCTGATCTGAGATAATAGCTTCTCATAGGTTTGATCTGCCAGTGCCTGATCTCTGATGAGTCCAACTATCTTACTCTGAGCATAGGATAATGCACCACAAAAAGCTACCACTGTAATCCGGCTGAGTGCATCAGGTACCTGATGAATGCGCCCTGGTTTATGCTCCCACCCAAAATCAAACTCAGCTAGTTGCTCCTGCCACCTAGCTTGCCTCGCAGATAACTTCTTTTGGGTTTGGAAAAATGTGTTGGCTACATTATCAGTTTTGACAGTAAACTTACTCCCCAGCAAGTATACTCTCCAAATTCTCAAACAGTGCACTACAGCTAGCATTTCCTTCTCGTGAGCAGAATAGTTCAATTCAGCACTTTTGAGCTTCCTACTCTCATACGCAATCGGTCTACCCTCCTGGACTAGGACTCCACCCAGAGCCCTATCCGATGCATCTGTATGAACCTCAAAGGGTATAGCAAAATCTGGAAGTCTCAAAATAGGCTCTGAAGTCACCCTCTCCTTCAGATCTGAAAATGCCCTCTGGTGTCTCTCCTCCCAACACCAGGAAACATCTTTCCTCAACAGGTCAGTCAAAGGAGCTACAACCTTAGAGTAGTCCTTTATGAACCGCCTATAAAAATTAGCTAACCCTAGAAAAGATCTCAGGGTGCTAACTGAGATAGGGGCCGGCCAATCCACTATTGCCGCCACCTTCTTCTCATCCATTCTCACTTGTCCACCCCCAACGATGTGTCCCAAAAATTCTACCTCCTTCTGGGCAAAGTCACATTTCTCCAACTTCAGATATAATTGACTTTCCCTCAATACTGCCAACACCTGCCTCAAGTGTTCAGTGTGTTCCTCCAGGCTCGTAGAATAGATTACAATGTCATCCAAATACACCACCACAAACTTATCAAGAAATGGGTGTAGGATGTTATTCATTAAGTTACAAAAAGTTGCTGGAGCGTTGGTTAGCCCAAATGGCATCACCAGGAACTCATAAGACCCATAACGTGTTACAAATGTGGTCTTGGGCTCATCCCCTTCTGCTATCCTCACCTGCCAATACCCGGAACGAAGGTAAAGTTTACTAAAAACTTTGGCATGAACCAATCTATCAATCAAGTCCTGGATCAATGGTATAGGGTAGGAGTTCTTAACAGTCACCTTGTTAAGAGCCCTATAATCAACACACATCCTCATTGACCCATCCTTCTTCCTCTGGAATAGCACAGGTGCTCCATATGGTGCTTTCGAAGGCTGGATATACCCAGACTCTAACAATTCATCTAATTGCTTCCTGAGTTCCTCTAACTCAGCAGGTGGCATCCGATAAGGTACTTGGGCTGGTGGAACAGCCCCTGGGATCAACTCGATAGCATGGTCAATATCGCGCCTAGGTGGTAACACCTTTGGCATCTCCGGCGGTACTACATCACTATACTCCTGCAACAACTCCCCTATAGGTGCAGGTAATAGCTGAACACGATCCTCCAGAGACATCTTCGCCGCCCCCACACTCATCTCAACATCACGGCTCCTACTAGAACTAGGAAGGTCGGCCGAACCTCCCCTATGTCCACTCGGCTGCACAGGTGTAGAAATAGTCTGAGGAAAGTCCTCCACTACCCTGACATGCGCCAGATAAGTGGTCTCACCACGACGAAGTCCTCTGGCTACAATAGATGCTGCCACAATCTCCTTGCCCTTGTTCTTACTCTCAACCTTTGCCGCAGTGTGGCAAGGGAGAAAACAGGGTGATCGTTCATCAACTATCTGCAATCCGTTTAAGTGTGGCATTGGGACCGCCTTCGCTCTGCGAAGTAAATCCATACCAACTATAACATCAAAGTCGTCAAGAGCAGTCACCATGGCATGTACCCGTCCTGACCATGATCCAAGTCTCACCGGTACATCATAAGAAACTCCGGATGCTCTCCTCGGGTCTGCATTCACTGTTTTCACACTGTTGGTACACGGCATTGTTTTCAATCTTAGCTTATCCTTCACTCTATCTGATACAAACAGATGAGTGGCTCCCGTGTCCACCATAGCAGTAATTTGCACATCGTTAAGAACAAGATCAATGTACATCAGGGGACTAGACCTGACACTCACATTAGCAATCACCATCGGGTTAACTGATATACCCGCACATCCAAGGTCGTCCTGGCCCTCCAGAGTACCTCCAAGTGCTAAGGAAGCTACCCCCTGCTTCCTAGGACAGTCTCTCATCATGTGAGGACCGTTGCAGATGAAACATCCTGGCCTAGCCCTGCTAGTAACTGTGCCAGATGTGGAAGCCTTCCCCTGCTGCTGTGTCTGGGGTCTATTTTGAACTGTCTGTGGCTTCCTCTGCTGAGCCTGTGGCTGATGTGCCACGCCCTTATTCTTCTTCCAATTGGGCACCCACTTCTTAACCTGCCCCTGCCCTGTAGGCCTCCTAGGTGGTGAAGAAGTGGTCCTAGCTGCAGTAGACCTAGATCCTCCCATGTCTACTAGTGAGTCAGCAGCTGCTACAGCCTCTCTGTAGGTAGTAACTCCCTTCCTCTGGAGTTCTCTATATGCCCATTCCTGAAGTCCACCAATAAAATCATGGAACTTCTCTTCCTCATTCATGTTTGGTATCTCTAGCAGTAGAGTACCAAACTGCTTTACATACTCACGAATATTACCAGCATGCTTCAGGTATCTCAGTGCCATCCTCGCACTATGTAATGTATCTGCAGGTCTGAAATGTGCTCTCATCTCAGCCTTAAGAGCATCCCAGTCTGGGATCTCAGGAGCGTCTCCCTCTGTGCGTGGAGCTACATGTGTCCTCCACCACAACTTCGCATCACCTCTCAAGTAGGCTGCACAAACCTCAATACGCTCTGCTGCAGTGATACCTGCTGCTCTGAAGTAGTGATCCATATCAAAAAGGAAATTCTCTACTTCCTTTGCTACCTGCGCCCCCGCAAAGGTAGTAGGCTCTGGTATATGGCGCCTAGCAGTCTGAACTGGTGCTGGCGCTGTGGGTGTAGGTGGATGGGCAGTCACCTGCGCCAACCCTATCTTTACCAGGTTCAGATCCGCCACAAGTGTCTCCATCCCCTGGGACATCTCTGCTAACTGACCCTCCACAGTCTGCGTCAGCTCTGCCACATGACCCTCGGACTCCATCTGGACATGGTGGATCATGTCTCTCATGGCACTAACCCTCTCACTAAGGGGACCCTGATCAGCATCACTATCAGCCCCAATAGCAAGCTGTAATCTGGTCAAAGCTGCCTCTAGCCTCGAGATCCTCTCCTCGAGCTGTGCCTGCGCCGCCATACTCCTCGTAGATGGCGCAATCTCTGTAGAACGCTGTGTAAGTAAAACTCAGGGAAATACTGGCTAAGTACTCTGAATGGTCGAGACGGACCGTGTAGCAGAATTACTGAGGAATTACGCCCCGGGCACTAGGCTCCGACGTACGCAACCCCCAAACAGTAATCTAACTAACGTCTATATCCCTGACTCACTCGTCCCAACTCAGAAAAACACCAGTAAATCCTGCTGATCTGTGCTGGAAGTGGGCTCTGATACCAGTTGTCACGCCCCAATTTTTCGCGCCTAAAATCAGAGCGTGATCGCACGAATCTACACAACCTCTGTGTAAACCCGTCAGCTAATCACTCTCCTGAGTACAATGCGTCTAATGCGGAAGTCTATAAGTAATACAATGCGCGCTCACTACAGATCGCTCTCCCAGCAGTACAGATCACTCTCCCAACTAGAACTACCCAATCAACAGAACCTCTCTGAGCTGACTGAGCTATCTGGCCGAATCTGAGCAATGCAATATAGCAAGGTGGCGGGCTAGGCTCTTCCTCTGCCACTAGCCGCTTTGCACACCTTGTGCGCCCTGAAAACCACAAGCTTTCACTGGCAAGTATCGCACACAACAGGATGATCTATCGTAGATCAAAGAGCAATAGACCTCTGCTCAAAACCTAACAATCAGGTAACTACCGGCCTGCTTAACCCTAAGCAATAATATGTCTACACAGCGAGCGAAGGATGGAGACAAGTACAATACTTGCGCCCCACCTAAGCTAAAACCGATAAATCCAATCAGAGATTCAATCCTCTACCAAGTATAACACTTGATATACAAAAGGACCCTATTCCCTAATCCCGGGAATAGGTACACAAATATATAAGCAAGAATATCGGCAATACAATGATTCGTTCAGAGTTATACCACTCCTCGCTTATGCACAATGGTGATGGCGTGAACAGCCCCCTCTCCCTCAAGAAAGCCGCTCACAAAAACCCCCTAACCACAAGTGATTAGGGTTCGGACCCTAAGGTGGAAGACCTTAGGGTTGCTGATTTGTGCCTCTTCTTGAACTCGCCACAAGTCCAAGAACACTCCAAGAACACGTCGCCAAGAACACCTTGAGAACAGCAAGTAGACGCCCTCCAAAGGTGCACGCCGGTGATGGAGATGATGGAAGGAGGTCGCCGGATGCAAGGGTTCTCACCTCAAGAACCCGCTTAGCCAAGCGCCCCTTCAAGTTGTCTTCCTCGCCACAAGGAAGATGATCGCCGAAGCTCCAAGACTTGTCGCCACCACAAGCACTTCGCCTCAGCAAGAGCGTGAAGAGAGGATAGCCGCCAAAGCTCCTCAAGTCTCTATTTGAATCATGTTGGATCGGGTAGGGTTAAGTGAACCAACCCGCCAACCCTCTTGATGGATCCAAGCCGCCAACTTTAATTGGATAGTCGCCCAAGTGGATCCAAGGGTCTTAAGTGAGTGGGGATCCACTTATGTCTTAATGGATCTTCACTTAAGTCCTTATTGGATGTTCTCATAAGTGAGCACATGCAAGACATGTGCCACTTATTCAAACACTTAGCCAAATTCGCCAAGGCCTTAAGAAGACTAGATCAGCCCCCTTAAGCCTCTAGGATGAACCCTGATCAAGTCCAGATGAGACCTGACCATGGTTAGGCTAACCCTGATTAAGTTAACCATGGTTAAGATAACCCTGGTTCACCAAAGAAGTCCAATGTCCTCCAATGAACTCCAAAGCACCCCCAGGCCATGCCCAAGGATATAGTATGTCGATGTACCTACAAAAACATACTTAACACAATGTCAGTGTCCTAACTCCTCTAGTAGGCTCACTACATCTCCAGCCTAGCTCCCCTCTAGACTCCTCCATTCCTCCCCAGAACCCCGCTGGATCCATGGAATGGTCTGGGGTATAACCCCAGCATACCCAGGGTGTCACGCCCCAATTTTTCGCTGTGTAAATTGAGGGTGATGGCACGACTTACACACTGTGTAACTCTGGTATCACAAGTTACACACTGCGTAAACCGTCAGCCTAACTCTCAAATACACGCGCTCTATGCACGTGCGCGCTGCGGAAGTCTAAGATCGTCTGCGCCCCAACTCAAACCCCTCGATCCCCGGATGGGAAGTCCGTGCCCTGATCAAATATCTCTGTGCTCTGTGGATCACTGTGCTCCCGGGCTGATCTGATGGTCTGGGCCTAATCTTCTCCTAGCCCTAGACCTACGTCAATGAGCGGCGGGTGGGCAGCACACGTTGCTCCTCAACCCAATATGCCTCTCAAAGACCTTCCTTAATACGTATAGCGCCCTGTGCAATACACGCACAAGAATCACAGGCAATACAATAGTCGGGCACTAGACATATGCCCCGATCCTAAGCAGATATCGACCACTACACAACAAGGAGGGAACGCCCTATAGAGTAGGTGCGCCCGCCCCTAATCACACCGAGGCCTCAGCTGGCCAGGCAAAGTACACAATGAAATCAAAAGTGAGGAAAACCCCTCCACTACCCAATGTGGGCTGAGGGATCAAAAACCTCACACTTACACAACTACACAGCAGTTCTTACACAAATGTTACAATGCCCTAGAAATCTAGTAAAGCATGTAAATGATACCTCCAAAGGTCGCCCGACCTTTGGGAGCTGTTTGTACAAGATGTGCTTTGTTGAATCTCGCCGGAACACCTCTTTGTGGCCGCCGGAAATCTCCTCCCAAGCTGCCCCAAGTTGCTGTCCACTAGGCTCCAACCAAGCTCAATGCAAGGGGACTCCTTCCCCTTTGCTGCCGTGAGAGGGGGAACACCTTCCCCCTTGGATCCGAGTAGGGTTCAGCCCCTACAAGCTGCTGCCGCCTCTCCAAGTTCGCCCCACCAGCAGGTGGTCGCCACCCCTCAGCTCAAGCAACTCCCAAGGTGGCCGGAAACTGAAGTTGGAAGGAGGTAGGAGCTGCTGCCGGAAATGGGGAGCACACTCCCCTTTGCTGCCGCCCTCCAAGACACAACACCCCTTTAAGGTGCCGCACCCCCTGAAGCTCAAGTAGCCCTCAAGAGGTCCTCTTCCTCGCCGGAGAAGAGGATGAAGTGGCTGGACAAGATGCTGCCGGCTGCTGCTCACAAGCTGGCCGAATGGAGCAGCTCTTCCTCTCGGTTTTCCCCTCCTCCAAGACCCAGCAACCAAGATGGATGCCGCACCCTTTGCTGCCCCAAAGGACCCTCACTCTCGCCGGAGATGAAGGTGGAAGATGGCCGGAAGTTGCTGAGGAAGTCGCCCACAAATCGCCCCAAATGTGTGTAGCCGCAACTCACAAAGTTCGGATCCCTCTTGTTGCCGATTAGGGTTGCCCCCTAATCCAAAATGCTCCATAGCTCACTTACTCTTTCAGCACTTTGATGTGCTTTGAGATTAGTGTGTAGCAAAGAAGAATATAAGAGCATGTGCCAATGCTTCTTATCAGCGAATGACCCAAGCTCGGGTTGGCCATCCCCTTCAACATAAGCATTAGTACTCTCCTAGGTCATGGGTTCGAGACTCACCCATGCCATATTTTTTTTTCTGTGCTTGTACACTCCTGTACAAGGCTATAATTTTTGCTAAGTGTCCCATGCTCCTCCATGGTCCAAGCAAAACATCTTAATCCATTTATTATTGGTTTTGCCCCCTTCTACATCAGGCCTCATCCCAAAATGAGGGTCTCTCCCTGCTCATAACCTCTATGAGTATGCAGAGGGGTCTGGGTGTGTACCCCGCACACCCAGGTCGTCACATTCTCCCCCAGCTGACCTAGACCTCGCCCCCGAGGGCTTCCTCATATCTCTTGAACAACCAATGAAATTGTTCAAGGTCAGCCATCTTTTCCCAAGTAGCATCCTCTTCAGCCTCGCCCTGCCACTGTACTAACATCTCAGCCTTCTGTCCTTTGCCTTTCCATCCGTAGATACGGTGATTCAGAATCTTCAAAGGCTGCTTAGCAAACTCTACTGAGCCACGGGCTGGCTTTCTTCTTACTTGCTGTCGCTCAGGATGCAGATCATCTGAGTGAAACTTTTTGAGGAAACTAACATGGAATGTGGGATGCAGTTTGTAATGCTTTGGCAGGTTCAACTTATAGGCTACTGTACCCACTCTCTTAATGACTGTGAATGGTCCTTCATACTTGGGTACTAGCCCTCTATGAACAGTGCCTGCCACTATTTTTCTCCACATCTGAGGAGTGAGTTTGAGGAGCACCGAATCACCTACCTCAAACTCCACATGACGCCTATGTCTGTTCGCGTACTTAACCATACGGTTGGACGCTTTCCTCAAGCTATCCCGAGCTTCTTCCCAGAGCTCTACGCGGTCCTTGACATATTGATTCGCAGCCTTATTCCGACTGCTTGCTCCACTAGCCAAATTATCAACCGGGGTAGCTGGTTGATATCCTAGAACCATCTCGAATGGACTCTTTCCCGTAGCTGACGACACTTGTATATTATAAGCAAACTGGGCCGTATCCAGCAAGAATGGCTAGTTTCTCTGAGTCGCAGAAACAAAGTGTCTCAAATATTCTTCTACCATAGCGTTGATGCGCTCGGTCTGTCCATCCGTCTGGGGGTGAAAAGCGGTGGACATTTTCAGGTCTGTTCCCAGCTTCTTGAATAAAGACCCCCAAAATCTACCGGTAAAGCGGGTGTCTCTATCACTGATAATATCCCGTGGTAAGCCAAAGTGCTTCACCACGTGCTGAAAGAACAAATTGGCGGTCACCTCCGCAGAACACTCTTCTGGAGCCGCCACAAATATCGCATATTTGGAAAATCTGTCCACTATCACCAACACAGAGCCGAGTCCATCAAAGACTGGAAAGTGAGTGATAAAGTCCATCGACACTGAAATGAATGGTCTAGCAGGTGTGGGCAAAGGCTGGAGAAGACCTGCCTCTAGTCTTCTCTCAATTTTATCCTGTTGGCATACCAAACAGGTCTTCACAAAGTGCTCTATATCTGATTTCATTCCTGGCCAAAACCAACCTCTTCTGAGCAGCGCATACATCCTGTGACCACCTGGATGTCCGGCCCATACAGTATCATGGAACTCCCTCATGAGGCCAAAATGAATGTCTCCCGAGGCGGGAACATAAGTTCTGCCACCCTGAGCCATGATAAGGCCATCCACATCTACATAGAATCTGCGCACTGTCCCCTCACGGATCTGTGCTACAAGCTTCTGGTAGGCTTTATCTGTACTGGCGGTCTGTTTCAGATACTGAAAAATCTTTCCTTCTGCTCTCGATAGGGCGCATACCATAGCAACACTGCTAATTCTACTGAGGGCATCTGGGACCTGATGACACTTGCCCGGTTTATGCTCCCAACTGAAATCAAACTCTGCTAGAAGCTCTTGCCAACGGGCCTGCCTGGCTGACAGTTTCTTCTGAGTCTGGAAGAAGGTGTTAGCAATGTTATCAGTCTTTACTATAAAGTGACTCCCCAGCAGGTAAATACGCCACAATCTGAGACAGTGGACGACAGCTAGCATTTCTTTCTCATGCGCAGAGTAATTTAGCTCAGCTGCCTTCAGCTTTCTGCTCTCATAGGCTACAGGTTTGCCATCTTGAACCAATACTCCACCTAGAGCACGGTCTGAAGCATCAGTGTGCACTTCAAACCTTTGTGAAAAATTTGGTAATTTTAGCACAGGCTCTGAAGTTACCAGCTTCTTCAGAGTCTCAAAAGCCTCTTGGTGAGTTTCATCCCAACACCAAGTCTTGTCCTTTCTGAGCAAATCTGTCAAAGGTGCCACTACCTTTGAGTATCCCATGATGAATCTTCTATAGAAGTTTGCCAGACCCAGAAATGAGCGCAGTTGAGTCACACTAGATGGACTAGGCCAATCCCAAATAGCCTTGATTTTGTCATTGTCCATCCTCACACTGCCTTGGGACACAACATGTCCTAAAAACTGAATCTCTGTCTGGGCAAACTCACACTTCTCTGCCTTCAGATACAACTGATTATCCCGGAGAACTTGCAGAACTTGCTTCAGATGCTTCTCGTGCTCCCTCAAATCAGATGAATACACTACTATATCATCTAGATAAACCACCACAAACTTATCCAAAAATGGATTTAGGATATTGTTCATGAGGTTGCAAAAAGTAGCAGGAGCATTAGTGAGTCCAAAAGGCATCACCATGAACTCAAACGAGCCGTACCGCGTGACACAAGTAGTCTTCGGCTCATCCCCCTCGGCAATTCGCACCTGCCAATATCCTGATCTCAAGTCCAACTTACTGAAGATCTTTGCATTTGCTAATCTATCCAACAGATCTTGGATCAGCGGGATGGGATAGGCATTGCGCACTGTGACTTTGTTCAGTGCTCTATAATCCACGCACATGCGCAAGCTCCCATCTTTCTTCTTTTGGAACAGGACAGGTGCTCCATACGGTGCCTTCGAGGGTTGGATATACCCTGACTCTAAGAGCTCATTCAACTGTTTTCTAAGCTCTGCCAGTTCTAACGGTGGCATGCGGTAGGGAGGCTGGGCTGGAGGTACTGCTCCAGGGACTAACTCAATCTGATGATCTATGTCCCTTCTAGGAGGCAGTACTTTGGGCATCTCTGGTGGGATAACATCTGAGTACTCTTTCAACAAGGCTCCAACAGAACGTGGTACTGATGTCAATATGCTCTCTAATGAAGTTTCAGCTGCCCCCATAATGACTTCTTTTCCTTTTCTGCTACGAGAACTGGAGGAAGTGGCCAGTTCCCTCACATCCCTCACAACTGGTCTAGGATCTGAATCCACCTGGGGATGGTCTTCCACTAATCTGATATGAGCTAAATATGTGGAAGCACCATGCCTCACTCCATTTGCTAGGGAGGTAGGAGTAAGCTCCTTCTCCTTCGCTTTCTTCTTCTCCTCTTTCATCCCAGTAAAGCAAGGGATGAAACAAGGATTCTTTTCATCCAGTACTAACAAACTGTTGAGATGTGGCATTGGGGTGGCCTTTGCTCTTCTCAGAAGGTCCATACCCACAATGACATCAAACACATCTAACTGAGTAACCAAAATGGTGCACTTCCCACTCCAGGGTCCCATCTTCACTGGGACATCATAAGATATACCCATAGCCTTTCTTGCCTCAGCATTGACTGTTTTCACATGTGTGTTACTGGTCGACGTCTTCAGCTTCAGTTGCTCTCGCAACCGATCTGCAACAAATAGGTGAGTGGCCCCAGTATCCACCATGGCTGCAATCTCTACTCCGTTCAGGCTTATATTGGTGTACATCAGTGGGGAAGATCTCACTGATACATTTGCTATTACCAAAGGGTTGACTGAAGCACAACCCGGTGAGTCTTCTTTTCCTGCGTCCTTCTTATCTGCTAGGACCGCAGCTATTGCTCTCTTTGTAGGACAATCCCTCATCACGTGAGGGCCATTGCAAACAAAGCAAGCCAGCTTCCTCTTGGGACTAGACTCATTCCTCTTCTTCTGCACTGGAGGTGTCTTCTGATGAGTCTTAGGAACTGGTGCTTTACTCTTTTGCTTATATTTGGGGACGTACTTCTTCTTACCCTTGTCTGGCACATGGGTATGGGAAGATGAAGAAGTCACTCCCCCAGCTTGAGGTCTGGTACCTCTCATGTCTAATAAGGCATCTGCAGCTACTACAGCATCTCTGTAGGTAGTCACCCCTTGTCTTCTAAGCTCTAACAAAGCCCAATCTTGAAGACCTCCAAGAAATGAGATAAACTTTTCTTCCTCACTCATGTTAGGGATTTCTAAAAGCAATGTGGCAAATTGCTTCACATAATCTCTTACAGTGCCTGTTTGTCTCAAACTTCTGAACTGCATGCGAGCAGTAAACAGGGTGTTCGCAGGCCGAAATTGAGCTCCTCATCTCTAACTTCAGATCCTCCCACGACACAACCTCGGGATGCTCTCCCTCGGTCCTCGGGGCTACAGAAGTTCTCCACCAGACTTTGGCATCTCCCGTGAGGAACGATGCACAAACCTCAATTCTGTCTTCTTCTAGCACCCGAGCCGCTTTAAAATAGTGCTCCATGTCGAACAGAAAGTTTTCTAGCTCTTTCGCTACCCTGGCTCCTCCAAAGGTAGACGGGTCAGGTATATGGCGTTTCACTACTGGCTGTGAAGGCCCGACCCCAGCTGTGGGTGTAGGTGGGTTTGAAGCTACCTGGGCTAAGGCTAGCTTCAACATAGCTATCTCCGCAGTGAGAGTCTCTACAGTAGACTCTAATCTATGGACTCTGGCATCATTAGTGATCTCATAATGCCTGTGGAGCTCCCTGAGCGTCTGCATCCGCTCAGCTAGTGGATCTCCTTGCCATTCTGCCTCATCTATCCCAACAGCCATCTCTAGACGGATGAACCTCTCATCCAAGTCTAGCAACTCTAGTAGCTCTGAAGACTCTGCCATCTGGTGCTGTGATGGGTGAACTGTGCTGACGGTTGAATGGACCCCGAAACTGATCGATAAGTCGTGTAACTGAGGATTTACGCCCCGGCGCTAAGCACCGATGTACGCAACTCCCAAACAGCACAACGACTCACGTCTATATCTCGGTGTCACACACAACCACTGCTTGTCAGGTTGAGTTGTCACTACGCGCTGGGCTCTGATACCACAATTGTCACGCCCCAATTTTTCGCTGTGTAAATTGAGGGTGATGGCACGACTTACACACTGTGTAACTCTGGTATCACAAGTTACACACTGCGTAAACCGTCAGCCTAACTCTCAAATACACGCGCTCTATGCACGTGCGCGCTGCGGAAGTCTAAGATCGTCTGCGCCCCAACTCAAACCCCTCGATCCCCGGATGGGAAGTCCGTGCCCTGATCAAATATCTCTGTGCTCTGTGGATCACTGTGCTCCCGGGCTGATCTGATGGTCTGGGCCTAATCTTCTCCTAGCCCTAGACCTATGTCAATGAGCGGCGGGTGGGCAGCACACGTTGCTCCTCAACCCAATATGCCTCTCAAAGACCGTCCTTAATACGTATAGCGCCCTGTGCAATACACGCACAAGAATCACAGGCAATACAATAGTCGGGCACTAGACATATGCCCCGATCCTAAGCAGATATCGACCACTACACAACAAGGAGGGAACGCCCTATAGAGTAGGTGCGCCCGCCCCTAATCACACCGAGGCCTCAGCTGGCCAGGCAAAGTACACAATGAAATCAAAAGTGAGGAAAACCCCTCCACTACCCAATGTGGGCTGAGGGATCAAAAACCTCACACTTACACAACTACACAGCAGTTCTTACACAAATGTTACAATGCCCTAGAAATCTAGTAAAGCATGTAAATGATACCTCCAAAGGTCGCCCGACCTTTGGGAGCTATTTGTACAAGATGTGCTTTGTTGAATCTCGCTGGAACACCTCTTTGTGGCCGCCGGAAATCTCCTCCCAAGCTGCCCCAAGTTGCTGTCCACTAGGCTCCAACCAAGCTCAATGCAAGGGGACTCCTTCCCCTTTGCTGCCGTGAGAGGGGGAACACCTTCCCCCTTGGATCCGAGTAGGGTTCAGCCCCTACAAGCTGCTGCCGCCTCTCCAAGTTCGCCCCACCAGCAGGTGGTCGCCACCCCTCAGCTCAAGCAACCCCCAAGGTGGCCGGAAACTGAAGTTGGAAGGAGGTAGGAGCTGCTGCCGGAAATGGGGAGCACACTCCCCTTTGCTGCCGCCCTCCAAGACACAACACCCCTTTAAGGTGCCGCACCCCCTGAAGCTCAAGTAGCCCTCAAGAGGTCCTCTTCCTCGCCGGAGAAGAGGATGAAGTGGCTGGACAAGATGCTGCCGGCTGCTGCTCACAAGCTGGCCGAATGGAGCAGCTCTTCCTCTCGGTTTTCCCCTCCTCCAAGACCCAGCAACCAAGATGGATGCCGCACCCTTTGCTGCCCCAAAGGACCCTCACTCTCGCCGGAGATGAAGGTGGAAGATGGCCGGAAGTTGCTGAGGAAGTCGCCCACAAATCGCCCCAAATGTGTGTAGCCGCAACTCACAAAGTTCGGATCCCTCTTGTTGCCGATTAGGGTTGCCCCCTAATCCAAAATGCTCCATAGCTCACTTACTCTTTCAGCCCTTTGATGTGCTTTGAGATTAGTGTGTAGCAAAGAAGAATATAAGAGCATGTGCCAATGCTTCTTATCAGCGAATGACCCAAGCTCGGGTTGGCCATCCCCTTCAACATAAGCATTAGTACTCTCCTAGGTCATGGGTTCGAGACTCACCCATGCCATATTTTTTTTTCTGTGCTTGTACACTCCTGTACAAGGCTATAATTTTTGCTAAGTGTCCCATGCTCCTCCATGGTCCAAGCAAAACATCTTAATCCATTTATTATTGGTTTTGCCCCCTTCTACATCAGGCCTCATCCCAAAATGAGGGTCTCTCCCTGCTCATAACCTCTATGAGTATGCAGAGGGGTCTGGGTGTGTACCCCGCACACCCAGGTCGTCACACAGGGTCTCACACCAGTGAACTCTTGTGGTTTTCAGGGCGCACAAGGTGTGCAAAGCGGCTAGTGGCAGAGGAAGAGCCTAGCCCGCCACCTTGCTCAGTGTTGCTCAGATATATTCGGCCAGACAGCTCAGTCAGCTCAGAGGGGTTCTATCTGATTGGGTAGAGTTAGTTGATTGTGTGATCTGTATTGCTGGGAGAGTGATCTTGTAGTGAGGCGCGCATTGTATTCATTAGACTTCCGCATTAGACGCATAGGTGTGTTAGCTGACGGGTTTACACAGAGGTTGTGTAAATCTGTGCTATCACGTCCTAGTTTTAGGCGCGAAAAATTGGGGCGTGACACCCAGTGTACAAAGTGCCACCTAGTAGAATTCCCCCATGTCCCCCATACTAACTCCAGTGTGCAGACTACCACCGATGTGCAAAAGGCTTCCCAAGCCGTAGCAAGGCTAATTTTACACATTTGGCACTCTAAATACTGGGGGTAGTATGGGGGACATGCCATGGGGGCATGAGGGCATGTCCCCCTACTGCCCCCAATATACAAAGTGCCACCTAGTAGAGTTCCCCCATGTGCCCCCTACTAACTCCAGTATGCAGACTACCACCGATGTGCAAAAGGCTTCCCAAGACGTAGCAAGGCTAATTTTACATATTTGGCACCCTGCATACTGGGTGTGAGACCCTGGGTATGCTGGGGTTATACCCCAGACCATTCCATGGATCCAGCGGGGTTCTGGGGAGGAATGGAGGAGTCTAGAGGGGTGCTAGGCTGAAGATGCAGTGAGCCTACTAGTGGAGTTAGGACACTGACATTGTGTTGAGTATGTTTTTGCAGGTACCTCGACACATCTATCCTTAGGCATGGCCTGGGGGTGCTTTGGAGTGATGAGGGATCATTCCCGTATTTCGGAGCATGGTTAACTTAACCATGGTTACCTTAACCATGGTCAGCTTAACCATGGTCACTGGAGATAACCCTGGGTTCGATCGGGGTTCAATTCTGAGACCTAGGGGCTGATCTATGTGGCCTAGGGTTTCAAGGAATATTCTTGGCATCTTATTTAAGTGAGCACATGAGTGGCATGTGGCGACTTAAAGGAGAAGATCCAATAAGGTTTGAATTGAGGATCCAATAAGAGGTTTATTGGGTTCCCTCTTCATAACCGAATTAGATCCATCATGGGAGGCGAGTTCATGCTTGGGCGAACTCCTCCTTCACGGCTTGGTCTTCCCCTTGCTCGGTCAAGGGCTGTTTGAATTTGTGGAGGAGTTTGAAATCCACCGAAATAGGAGGGAGATTCCTATTCTTCCTCCATGGCTTGGCGCAACTTTAATTGGACCTTAGACTTAGCGACAAAGGGGGCTGTTCTATAAAAGAGGAGCCTTGGCGAACTTGAGAGGGTTCCACACTCTTGCTACAACGAAGTGCTGCCCAATTCGAGAGTGAAGGAGAGTGTTCTTCCTTGAGGTAAGGAAGAACCCTAATTCTTGCAACCGGGAGTTCTTGGAGGCTTGGGGAGACTTGTGGCGAGTTCTTCTTCTTGATCTTCATCACCGGTGGTCACTTGGAGTGGAAGCAACTTGCTGTCCACTAAGTGATCTTGGCGACCTTGTGCTTGGAGGAGGGCGCAAGGAAGGGACAACATCAACAACAACCCTAAGGTCTTCCACCTTAGGGTCCGATCCTCAAAGGGCTTTCCCCTTTGAGGAGTCTTGAAGTTTCGGTCACCTAGAGGAGAGGAGAGCCGAGAGTTCATCTTGTGCATATTGTGCTTAGCGAGGAGGGTATAACCCTAAACCCTAAAACCTTGTACTGACGTTGTTGATATCTTTATATATATTTGTGTACCTCTTCTCGGGATTAGGGAAGAGGGTCCTTTTGTATATCAAGCTTTAGATCAAAGACTTGGTAGAGGATTGTTTTTCTGGATTTATCGGATTTAGCTTAGGTGGGGCGCAAGTATTGTACTTGTCTCCATCCTTCGCTCGTTGTGTAGTGATATTATTGCTTAGGTTTAAGCAGGCCGGTAGTTACTTGTGTGTTAGGTTTTGAGCAGAGGTCTATTGCTCTTTGGTCTCTGATAGACCACCTTGCTGTGTGCGATACCTGCCTGTGAAATCTAGTGTGTTTCAGGGCGCACAAGGTGTGCAAAGCGGTTAGTGGCAGAGGAAGAGCCTAACCCGCCACCTTGCTATCAGTATTGCACCTTCACACATTCGGCCACATCAGTTCAGTCAGCTCAGAGGCTCAGTGGTTGGGTAGAGCTAGGGTTTGAGAGATCTGTACTGCTGGGAGAGACGATCATTGTAGTGAGCGCGCATTGTACTTCATATTATACGTTTCCGCATAGACGCATTGTTAGGTGTGATTAGCTGACAGGTTTACACAGTGGTTGTGTAGATCTGTGCTATCACGTCCTAGTTTTAGGCGCGAAAAATTGGGGCGTGACAACTGGTATCAGAGCCCACTTCCAGCACAGATCAGCGGATTTTACTGGTGTTTTTCTGAGTTGGGACGAGTGAGTCAGGGATATAAACGTTAGTCAGATTACTGTTTGGGGGTTGCGTACGTCGGAGCCTTGTGCCCGGGGCGTAATTCCTCAGTAATTCTACTACACGGTCCGTCTCGACCATTCAGAGTACTTAGCCAGTATTTCCCTCACTTTCACCTACACAGCGGTATCCAGAGATTGCGCCATCTACGAGGAGTATGGCGGCGCAGGCACAGCTCGAGGAGAGGATCTCGAGACTGGAGGCAGCTTTGACCCGAATTCAGCTAGCCATTGGGGTTGATGGCGACGCTGATCAGGGACCCTTGAGTGAGAGGGTCAGTGCCATGAGGGATATGATCCATCATGTTCAGATGGAGTCCGAGGGTCATGTGGCAGAGTTGACACATTCTGTAGAGGAGCGGATGGCTGATTTATCTCATACTTTTGAGGGCCAGATTGGGGAGATCGGCCAGAGTGTGGAGACCATTGCAGCCGATGTCAACATTATGAAGATTGCCATGACTCAGTTGGGGAATCAGACTAGAGCCCCAGCGCCAGTAGCAGTGGCACCTGCTAGGCGCCATGTTCCAGAGCCTACACCGTTTGAGGGAGCTCGGGTGGCTAAAGAGGTTGAGAACTTCCTCTTTGATATGGAACATTACTTCAGGGCGGCGGCCATAGGAGAGGCCGACAAGATAGAGGTATGTGCAGCCTTTCTTAAAGGCGATGCAAAGCTCTGGTGGCGGACACATGTAGCCCCGAGGACTGAGGGGGATGCACCAGAGATCCCAGATTGGGATGCCCTGAAGGCAGAGATGAGAGCTCATTTCAGACCAGCGAACACTCTGCATAGTGCTCGCGTGGCATTCAGATATTTAAAGCAGACTGGGAGCATAAGGGAATATGTGAAACAGTTTGGTACTCTACTGCTAGAGATACCCAATATGGAGGAAGAAGAGAAGTTTCACTCCTTTACCAGTGGACTGCAAGAATGGGCATACAGAGAACTCCAGAGGAAGGGAGTTACTACCTACAGAGAGGCTGTAGCAGCTGCAGATGCCTTAGTAGATATGGGAGGGGGTTCCAGATCTACTGCAGCTAGGACCACTTCTTCACCACCTAGACGGCCTACCGGGCAGACTCAGGTTAAGAAGTGGGTTCCGAATTGGAAGAAGAATAAGGGCGTGGCACACTATCAGCCACAGGCTCAGAAGAAGAAGCCACTGCCAGTTCAGCAGAGACCCCAGCCGCAGCAGGGGAAGGCTTCTACCAGCGTGACTAGCAGAGGGAAGCAGGGGTGCTTCATCTGCAACGGACCTCATCTTATGAGAGATTGTCCTAGGAAGCAGGGAGTTGCTTCATTAGCGCTGGGTAGTACACAGGAGGGCCAGGACGACCTTGGTTGTGCGGGTATATCAGTTAACCCGATGGTGATTGCAAATGTGAGTGTAAGGTCTAGTCCCCTGATGTATATTGATCTTGTTCTTAACGATGTCCAGATTACTGCTATGGTTGACACGGGCGCCACTCATCTGTTTGTGTCAGATAGAGTGAAGGATAAACTGAGATTGAAGACAATGCCGTGTACCAACAGTGTGAAAACAGTGAATGCAGATCCAAGAAGAGCATCAGGAGTGTCTTATGATGTGCCGGTTAGACTTGGACCTTGGTCAGGGCGAGTACATGCCATGGTGACTGCTCTTGATGACTTTGATGTCATAGTAGGTATGGACTTGCTTAGGCGAGCCAAAGCAGTCCCGATGCCTCACTTAAACGGATTGCAGATAGTGGATGAGCGATCACCTTGTTTTCTCCCTTGCCACACTGCGGCAAAGGTTGAGAGCAAGAACAAGGGCAAGGAGATTGTGGCAGCATCTATTGTAGCCAAAGGTCTTCGACGTGGCGAATTCACTTACTTGGCGCATGTCAGGGTAGTGGAGGACATTCCTCAGACAGTCACAGCACTTGAGCAGCCGAGAGGACAGAGGGGAAGTCTGATCACCTTTCCTAGTTCTAGTAGGAGTCAGGAGGTTGAGACCAGTATGGGGGCGGTGAAGATGACTTTGGATGATCGTATCCAGCTATTACCTGCACCTATAGGGGAGTTACTTCAGGAGTACAGTGATGTAGTGCCGCCAGAGATGCCAAAGGTGTTACCACCTAGGCGCGATATTGACCATGCGATAGAGTTGATTCCAGGGGCTGTTCCACCAGCCCAAGCACCTTATAGGATGCCTCCTGCTGAGTTAGAGGAACTCAGGAAACAACTGGATGAACTGTTAGAGTCTGGGTACATCCAGCCTTCTAAAGCACCATATGGAGCACCAGTACTATTTCAGAGAAAGAAGGATGGATCAATGCGCATGTGTGTAGATTATAGGGCTCTTAACAAGGTGACTGTTAAGAATTCCTATCCGATTCCATTGATCCAGGACTTGATTGACAGGCTGGTACATGCTAAAGTGTTCAGTAAGCTAGACTTGAGGTCTGGGTACTGGCAGGTGAGGATAGCAGAGGGGGATGAGCCCAAGACCACTTGTGTTACCAGATATGGATCTTATGAGTTTCTGGTCATGCCATTTGGGCTGACCAACGCTCCAGCTACTTTTTGTAATCTCATGAACAACATTCTTCATCCATTCCTGGATAAGTTTGTTGTAGTTTATTTGGATGATATTGTTATATATTCTGGTAGTCTGGAGGAACACACTGAGCACCTGAGGCAGGTGTTGGCGGTATTAAGGGAAAGTCAATTATATCTAAAGTTGGAGAAGTGTGACTTTGCCCAGAAGGAGGTTGAGTTTCTTGGACATATCGTTGGAGGAGGACAAGTGAGAATGGATGAGAAGAAGGTGGCGGCAATAGTGGATTGGCCGGCCCCTTGCTCAGTTAGCACCCTGAGATCTTTTCTAGGGTTGGCTAATTTTTACAGGCGGTTTATAAAGGACTATTCTAAGGTTGTAGCTCCTTTAACCGACCTACTGAGGAAGGATGTTTCCTGGTGTTGGGAGGAGAGACACCAGAGGGCATTCTCAGATCTGAAGGAGAGGGTCACTTCAGAGCCGATTTTGAGACTTCCTGATTTTGCTTTACCCTTTGAGGTTCACACAGATGCATCAGATAGGGCTTTGGGTGGAGTCCTAGTCCAGGAGGGTAGGCCTATTGCTTATGAGAGCAGGAAGCTTAAAAGTGCTGAGTTAAACTATTCTGCTCATGAGAAGGAAATGCTTGCTGTAGTGCATTGTTTGAGGATTTGGAGAGTGTACTTGCTGGGGAGCAAGTTCACTGTTAAAATTGATAATGTGGCCAACACATTTTTCCAAACCAAAAAGAAGTTATCTGCGAGACAAGCTAGGTGGCAGGAGCAACTAGCTGAGTTTGATTTTGGGTGGGAGCATAAACCGGGACGCATTCATCAGGTGCCTGATGCACTTAGTCGGATTGCAGTGGTGACTTTTTGTAGTGCATTATCCTATGCTCAGAGTAAGATAGTTAGACTCATCAGAGATCAGGCACTGGCAGATCAAACCTATGAGAAGCTATTATCTCAGATCAGGATGGGGGTCGTCCGGAGGTATTATATTAATGAAGAGGGTTTGATCATGGCCAAGGGAGACCGACCATATGTCCCTTCCTCAGGGAATATCAGGTTCGGCCTCATGAGAGAGTATCATGACTCTGTATGGGCGGGTCATCCAGGAGGCAAGAGAATGTATGCCTTGATCAGCAGAGCATGGTATTGGCCGGGGATGAAAGAGGAGATTGAGCATTACGCTAAGACATGTCATATATGTCAACAAGATAAGATAGAAAGGAGGAAAGAAGCTGGGCTTCTGCAGCCCTTACCTATTCCAGATAGACCTTTCTTATCTATCTCCATGGACTTCATCACCCATTTCCCTAAAGTAGAAGGGATGGCTTCTGTCTTTGTGGTAGTGGACAGAAGAAGTAAATATGCTGTATTTGCTGCTGCACCGGAGGTTTGCACGGAAGAGGTTACTGCTAACCTTTTCTTGACACACGTGGTAAAACATTTTGGATTACCCAAGGAGATTATCAGTGATAGGGATCCTAGATTCACAGGAAAGTTTTGGACTTCCCTATTCAAGAGAATGGGTACTGATTTGAAGATGTCAACAGCATACCATCCCCAGACAGATGGTCAGACTGAGAGGATTAATGCATTACTGGAGGAGTACCTTAGACATTTTGTTTCTTCTACCCAGAAGAATTGGTTGAGATTGTTGGATACTGCTCAGTTTGCATATAACATACAGACTTCATCTGCAACTGAGAAGAGCCCATTTGAGATTGTGTTAGGGTGGCAGCCTATGACACCCATGGATACACTGAATAGGGGCGCAGGGGGAGAGTGCCAGGTGGCTGTAGATTTTATTGAGGATAGGTCCGAGTTGTGGGATGAAGCTCGTGACAGCCTGGAAGAGGCCAGGAACCGCATGAAGCTCTATGCTGATCGAGACAGGCGACATGTAGAGTTTGATGTAGGAGAGTTGGTCCTTCTCAAACTTACACCACAGATGTGGAGAAAAACTGATGCAAAGACATACCATAGAGGCCTAGTGAGGAGGTATGAGGGTCCTTTCAGGATCATTAAAAGAGTAGGCCCAGTTGCATACAGATTGGACTTACCACGATGGCTTCAGTTTTATCCAACATTTCATGTCAGCCTGCTGAAGAAGTATCATACTGACGACAGGCATCCAGACCGGGGACAGGTGAGGCGACAACCTGCGAGGGGCAGAGTTGAGTTTGCCAAGAAGCCAATAAAATTTTTAGACCATAGAGTCTATGGCTCAGGACCACCTGGAGGTCGTAAGATGGAGTTCCTAGTTCAGTGGGAGAATGAACTAGAGGAGGATGCTACCTGGGAGAAGGTAGAAGACATTACACAGTTTGAGGAGCTAGCCAGGGCATATGATCAGCTGATGGCATCGAGGGCGAGTGCCAATTCAGTTGGGGGAGTATTGTGAGACCCTGGGTATGCTGGGGTTATACCCCAGACCATTCCATGGATCCAGCGGGGTTCTGGGGAGGAATGGAGGAGTCTAGAGGGGTGCTAGGCTGAAGATGCAGTGAGCCTACTAGTGGAGTTAGGACACTGACATTGTGTTGAGTATGTTTTTGCAGGTACCTCGACACATCTATCCTTAGGCATGGCCTGGGGGTGCTTTGGAGTGATGAGGGATCATTCCCGTATTTCGGAGCATGGTTAACTTAACCATGGTTACCTTAACCATGGTCAGCTTAACCATGGTCACTGGAGATAACCCTGGGTTCGATCGGGGTTCAATTCTGAGACCTAGGGGCTGATCTATGTGGCCTAGGGTTTCAAGGAATATTCTTGGCATCTTATTTAAGTGAGCACATGAGTGGCATGTGGCGACTTAAAGGAGAAGATCCAATAAGGTTTGAATTGAGGATCCAATAAGAGGTTTATTGGGTTCCCTCTTCATAACCGAATTAGATCCATCATGGGAGGCGAGTTCATGCTTGGGCGAACTCCTCCTTCACGGCTTGGTCTTCCCCTTGCTCGGTCAAGGGCTGTTTGAATTTGTGGAGGAGTTTGAAATCCACCAAATAGGAGGGAGATTCCTATTCTTCCTCCATGGCTTGGCGCAACTTTAATTGGAGCTTAGACTTAGCGACAAAGGGGGCTGTTCTATAAAAGAGGAGCCTTGGCGAAATTGAGAGGGTTCCACACTCTTGCTACAACGAAGTGCTGCCCAATTCGAGAGTGAAGGAGAGTGTTCTTCCTTGAGGTAAGGAAGAACCCTAATTCTTGCAACCGGGAGTTCTTGGAGGCTTGGGGAGACTTGTGGCGAGTTCTTCTTCTTGATCTTCATCACCGGTGGTCACTTGGAGTGGAAGCAACTTGCTGTCCACTAAGTGATCTTGGCGACCTTGTGCTTGGAGGAGGGCGCAAGGAAGGGACAACATCAACAACAACCCTAAGGTCTTCCACCTTAGGGTCCGATCCTCAAAGGGCTTTCCCCTTTGAGGAGTCTTGAAGTTTCGGTCACCTAGAGGAGAGGAGAGCCGAGAGTTCATCTTGTGCATATTGTGCTTAGCGAGGAGGGTATAACCCTAAACCCTAAAACCTTGTACTGACGTTGTTGATATCTTTATATATATTTGTGTACCTCTTCCCGGGATTAGGGAAGAGGGTCCTTTTGTATATCAAGCTTTAGATCAAAGACTTGGTAGAGGATTGTTTTTCTGGATTTATCGGATTTAGCTTAGGTGGGGCGCAAGTATTGTACTTGTCTCCATCCTTCGCTCGTTGTGCAGTGATATTATTGCTTAGGTTTAAGCAGGCCGGTAGTTACTTGTGTGTTAGGTTTTGAGCAGAGGTCTATTGCTCTTTGGTCTCTGATAGACCACCTTGCTGTGTGCGATACCTGCCTGTGAAATCTAGTGTGTTTCAGGGCGCACAAGGTGTGCAAAGCGGTTAGTGGCAGAGGAAGAGCCTAACCCGCCACCTTGCTATCAGTATTGCACCTTCACACATTCGGCCACATCAGTTCAGTCAGCTCAGAGGCTCAGTGGTTGGGTAGAGCTAGGGTTTGAGAGATCTGTACTGCTGGGAGAGACGAT
Organism: Costus lasius; assembly: GCA_027563935.2. NCBI lineage: Eukaryota > Viridiplantae > Streptophyta > Magnoliopsida > Zingiberales > Costaceae > Costus > Costus lasius. Next base: position 126,831,979 of record CM050447.1, read on the forward strand.
CATTGTAGTGAGCGCGCATTGTACTTCATATTATACGTTTCCGCATAGACGCATTGTTAGGTGTGATTAGCTGACAGGTTTACACAGTGGTTGTGTAGATCTGTGCTATCACGTCCTAGTTTTAGGCGCGAAAAATTGGGGCGTGACACTGGGGGTTGTATGGGGGACATGCCATGGGGGCATGAGGGCATGTCCCCCTACTACCCCCAATATACAAAGTGTCACCTAGTAGAGTTTCCCCATGTCCCCCCTACTACCTCCAGTATGCAGACTGCCACCGATGTGCCAAAGGCTTCCCAAGCCGTTGCAAGGCTAATTTTACACATTTGGCACTCTGCAAATTGGGGGTAGTACGGGGCACATGAGATGGGAGCATGAGGGCACATCCCCCCGACTACCCCCAGTATGCAACGTGCCACCTAGTAGAGTTCCCCCATGTCCCCCTATTACCCCCAGTGTCACGCCCCAAATTCTGTGCTAAATTTTTGCGTAAATTCCCGAGCGTGATGGCACAATCTACACAACCTCTGTGTAGATTGTCAGCCTACCCTCAATCTGCGGAAGCTATCAAGATCGTTTCCTAGCAAGATCTACACCTCTCTGCGCTGGCTCTGATGGAACTGAGCTCCAAGGCTGTGATGATGGAACTGCGTCCTAGCCTTCTCCTAGCCCTAGACCTAGGTCAATAAGGGGCGGGTGGCAAGCACATGTTGCTTCTCAACCCCATATGCACCCTTACCAACAGTCTTAAAACCTAAGCGCCCTGTAATGACAGTCACACAATCGCTGGCAGTTTACAATATACGGGCACTAGACATATGCCCAAACCCTAAAACATGTATCCACAACTACACAGCGATAATCACACCGATCGAGAAAACAGATATCCTATCAACTACTCAAGATAGCGTAAAGTGCATACAATGTTCTTACACAATGCTACAAGGCTAATGCAATGTAAATAACACAAGGTAAGTGTAGGGATATACCACTCCCAAAGCTAAGCAAGTGTGGAGATAGGTCAGCCCCTCCAATGAAGCCAAGCTCCTCCAAAGTGCTCTCCACCAAAGTGATGAAGAGCTCCAACCCTAGGGTCACCTCCCTAGGTAGTTGTTGCTCCAAATGCTCCAATGGACAGCAAGCAAGCTGCCCCAAGTGGTGGAAGAAGGGCAAGTAGCCGTCAGCCCCCTTCTCCCCAATACAGCCCCCTCTCCTCAAGTCAGCCCCCTCTCCTCAAGGGCAATGTATCAAGCACCCAATGTGCACTTTCGGCTCTATCAAGTGGGGCTTGAGCTCCTCTCAAGCAGCCCCAAAATCGGACTCCAAGTTGAAGGTAACTCTCGGTTATGGTGGAGGAAATGAGCTCCCCTCACTCAATCCGCCACCAAGGATGAAACCGCCCCTCTTCTAGGGTTCTTCCTCACCTCAAGGAAGAACTCTCCAAGTTCAGGAAGAACAGCAAGTTGTCGCCCCTTTGGGTGAAGATCCCTCCAAGAAGATCCTTCTCCAAGCTAAGGGAATGGGGTCCTCTCCCTCCAAGAAGACTCGCCAACAAGAGGGTGATTGAAGAACTCCTCAAGACCTCCAAGAGAGCTCCTCCAAGACAAGATGTCGCCCTCTCCAACTTCGGTTCCTCCAATGGCCGAAATCTCCAATTGATTTCGATTTTCATCCCAGATCCCCAAATTAGATTGCCTTTTGTCTAAAATACCCTTTTACACTAAGAAGAGCTTAAGAATAAGCGCCTCCTCTTTCTTTCAGCAAATGACCCATGCTTGGGTTGGTTACCTCATGCAACATAAGGATTAGGCTATCTCATAGGTCTTGGGTTCAAGTCTTGGCCATGACATATTTTTTTGCAAGCTTGTACACACCTCTACACAAGCTCAAATATTGCTCCAATGTCCATGTAACCTCCTACAATGGACTTTGCATTTTTGCATGAGTATTCTCCACTAAGCTCCCCCAATCCCTACTCAAATCCCATTGAGTCCAAGGGATGGGCTGGGGTATAACCCCAAGGTACCCAGGGTCTCACAATACTCCCCCAACTGAATTGGCGCTCGCCCTCGAGGCCAACAGCTGGTCGTATACCCTGGCTAACTCTTCAAACTGGGTGATGTCCTCCATCTTCTCCCAGGTAGCATCCTCTTCTAGTTCATTCTCCCACTGAACTAAAAATTCCATCTTTCGACCTCCAGGTGGCCCTGAACCATAGACTCTATGGTCTAAGAATTTCACGGGCTTCTTAGCAAACTCAACTCTGCTCCTCGCAGGTTGTCTTCTCACCTGTCCTCGGTCTGGATGCCTATCATCAGCATGATACTTTTTCAATAGGCTGACATGAAAGGTGGGGTAAAACTGAAGCCACCGTGGTAAGTCCAATTTATAAGCAACTGGGCCTACTCTTTTGATGATCCTGAAAGGACCCTCATATCTCCTAATCAGGCCTCTGTGGTATCTCTTCGCCTCAGTCTTCCTCCACATCTGAGGTGTAAGCTTCAGAAGGACCAACTCTCCAACTGAAAACTCAACATGTCGCCTATCCCTATCAGCATAGAGCTTCATTCGGTTCCTGGCCTCATTCAGGCTGTCACGAGCTTCATCCCACAGCTCGGACCTATCCTCTACAAAGTCAACTGCCGCCTGACATTCTCCCCCTGCGCCCCTATTTAGTGTATCCATGGGTGTCAAAGGTTGCCACCCTAACACATGCTCAAATGGGCTCTTCTCTGTAGCAGACGATGTCTGAATGTTATATGCAAACTGGGCTGTGTCTAACAAATTCAACCAGTTCTTCTGAGTAGAAGAAACAAAATGCCTCAAATATTCTTCCAGTAATGCATTAATTCTCTCTGTCTGACCATCAGTCTGGGGATGGTATGCTGTTGACATCTTCAAATCAGTACCCAATCTTTTGAATAGGGAAGTCCAGAATCTCCCTGTGAATCTAGGATCCCTATCACTTATAATTTCCTTGGGTAACCCAAAGTGCTTCACCACATTTGTCAAAAATAGGTTAGCAGTAACCTCTGCAGTGCAAACCTCTGGTGCAGCAGCAAATATAGCATACTTACTACATCTGTCCACTACCACAAAGACAGATGCCATCCCTTCTACTTTAGGGAAGTGGGTGATGATATCCATGGATATAGATGCGAAAGGTCTCTCAGGAATAGGTAATGGATGTAAAAGCCCTGCCTCTTTCCTCCTTTCTACCTTGTCCTGCTGACACACATGACAAGTCTTAGTATAATGCTCGATATCCTCCTTCATCCCCGGCCAATACCACGCTCTGCTGATCAAGGCATACATTCTCTTTCCTCCTGGATGACCCGCCCACACGGTGTCATGATATTCTCTCATCAAGCCGAACCTAATATTCCCTGAGGAAGGGACATATGGTCGGTCTCCCTTGGCCATGATCAGACCCTCATCACTGATATAGTATCTCCGGATGACCCCCATCCTAATCTGAGATAATAACTTCTCATAAGTCTGATCTGCCAGTGCTGAATCCCTGATAAGTCCTATGATCTTACTCTGGGCATAAGACAAAGCACAACAAGACGTCACTACTGCGATCCGACTGAGTGCATCAGGTACCTGATGAATGCGCCCCGGTTTGTGTTCCCACCCAAAATCAAACTCGGCTAGCTGCTCCTGCCACCTAGCCTGTCTCGCTGATAACTTCTTTTGGGTTTGAAAGAAAGTGTTGGCTACATTATCAGTTTTTATAGTGAACTTGCTCCCCAGCAAGTACACTCTCCATGTTCTTAAGCAATGCACAACAGCAAGCATTTCCTTCTCGTGTGCAGAATAATTCATTTCAGCACTCTTCAGCTTCCTGCTCTCATAAGCAATCGGTCTACCCTCCTGGACTAGGACTCCACCCAAAGCCCTATCCGACGCATCACTGTGAACCTCGAAGGGTAAAGCAAAATCAGGAAGTCTCAGTATGGGTTCTGAAGTAACCCTCTCTTTCAAATCACTGAATGCCCTCTGGTGTCTCTCCGCCCAACACCAGGAAACATCTTTCCTCAGCAGGTCGGTCAAAGGAGCTACAACCTTAGAGTAGTCCTTTATGAACCGCCTATAAAAATTAGCCAACCCTAGGAAAGACCTCAGGGTGCTAACAGATGTAGGGGCCGGCCAATCCACAATGGCCGCCACCTTCCTTTCGTCCATACGCACTTGGCCCCCTCCAACAATGTGCCCAAGAAATTCCACTTCATCTTTGGCAAAATCGCATTTTTCCAGTTTCAAATATAACTGGTTCTCTCTTAAGACTGCTAACACCTGCCTCAGGTGCTCTGTGTGTTCCTCCAAGCTATTGGAATAGATCACAATATCATCCAAGTACACCACTACAAACTTATCCAGAAAAGTATGTAGGATGTTGTTCATAAGATTGCAAAATGTAGCTGGAGCGTTGGTCAGCCCAAATGGCATGACCAGGAACTCATAGGACCCATAACGTGTAACACATGTGGTCTTGGGCTCATCCCCTTCTGCAATTCTGACCTGCCAGTACCCAGATCTCAAATCTAGCTTACTGAACACTTTAGCATGCACCAGTCTGTCAATCAGGTCCTGGATCAATGGGATAGGATAGGAATTCTTAACAGTCACCTTGTTAAGAGCCCTATAATCTACACACATGCGCATTGATCCATCCTTCTTTCTCTGAAATAATACAGGTGCTCCATACGGTGCTTTAGAAGGCTGGATGTACCCAGACTCTAACAAATCATCCAATTGCTTTCTGAGTTCCTCTAACTCAGCAGGAGGCATCCTATAAGGTGCCTGGGCTGGTGGAACAGCCCCTGGAATCAACTCTATGGCATGGTCTATGTCGCGCCTCGGTGGTAACACCTTCGGCATCTCTGGCGGTACTACATCCTGATACTCCTGTAACAAACCCCCTATAGGTGCAGGTAACTGTCTGATATGATCATCCAAAGTCATCTCCGCCGCCCCCATACTGGTCTCCACCTCTCGGCTCCTACTAGAACTAGGAAAGCTGGCCAGACCTCCCTGGTGTCCTCTCGGCTGCTCAAGTGATGAAACTCTCTGAGGAAGATCCTCCACTACCCTGACATGTGCTAGGTAAGTGGTCTCTCCACGTCGAAGACCTTTGGCTACAACAGATGCTGCCACTACATCCTTGCCCTTGTTATTACTTTCAACCTTTGCCGCAGTGTGGCAAGGAAGAAAACAAGGTGATCTCTCATCAGTAATCTGCAATCCGTTCAAGTGAGGCATTGGGACTGCCTTCGCGCGCCGAAGCAAGTCCATACCCACTATCACATCAAAATCATCTAGGGCTGTCACCATAGCATGTACACGCCCTAACCAAGAACCAAGCCTAACTGGCACGTCATATGATACTCCGGATGCTTTCCTTGGGTCTGCATTCACAGTCTTGACATTATTGGTACACGGCATAGTCTTTAACTTCAGTCTATCCTTCACCCTATCTGACACAAACAGATGGGTGGCACCCGTGTCTACCATAGCTGCGATTTGTACATCGTTGAGAGTGATGTCCACATACATCAAAGGACTAGACCTAACACTGACATTGGCAATCACCATTGGGTTAACAGATACCCCAGTGCATCCATGGTCGTCCTGGCCCTTCTGTGCATTTTCTACAGCTAATGAAGCAATCCCCTGCTTCCTAGGACAGTCTCTCATCATGTGAGGACCGTTGCAGATATAGCATCCTGGTCTAGTTTTGCTAGTACTAGCACCAGATGTAGAAGCTCTCCCCTGCTGTGGCTGGGGTCTATTTTGCACTGGCTGTGGCTTTGGCTGTGGCTTTCTCTGTTGAGCCTGTGGTTGATGTGCCACACCTTTTCTCTTTTTCCAGTTGGGCACCCACTTCTTTGCCTGACTCTGCCCTACAGGCCGTCTAGGTGGTGAAGAAGTGGTCTTAGTAGCAGTAGACCTGAATCCTCCCATATCTACTAAGGCATCGGCAGCTGCTACTGCCTCTCTATATGTGGTAACTCCCTTCCTCTGGAGTTCTCTGTATGCCCAATCTTGTAAGCCACCTGTGAAGTCATGAAATTTCTCCTCTTCACTCTTGTTTGGTACCTCTAACAGTAGAGTGCCAAACTGCTTCACATATTCTCTAATATTGCCAGTGTGCTTCAAGTACCTCAGTGCCATCCTCGCACTGTGTAAAGTATCTGCAGGTCTGAAATGTGCCCTCATTTCAGCCTTTAGAGCATCCCAGTCTGGGATCTCAGGAGCGTCTCCCTCTGTGCGTGGAGCAATGTGGGTTCTCCACCACAACTTCGCATCGCCTCTCAGATAGGCTGCGCAAACCTCTATCCGCTCCTCAGCAGTGATACCTGCTGCTCTGAAATAGTGTTCCATATCGAATAGGAAGTTCTCCACTTCCTTCGCTACCCGCGCCCCCGCAAAGGTAGTGGGCTCTGGAACATGGCGTCTAATAGTCTGAACTGGTGCTGGTGCTGTGGCTGTGGGTGGATGTGCCGTCACATGCGCCAGACCTAACTTTACTAGGTTCAGATCTACCATGAGGTTCTCCATCCCCTGAGACATCTCCGCCATTTGACTCTCAAAAGCTTGAGTCATCTCAGCAACATGAGCTTCAGTCTCCTGCTGGACATGATGAATAATTCCATGCAGTGCTGCTATACGCTCACCAAGAGGGTCTCTGTGCAACTCATCATCATCTAATCCAATGGAGTGCTGTATCCGCTCTACAGTTGTCTCTAGTCTCGAGAGCCTCTCCTCGAGCTGTGCCTGTGCCGCCATACTCCTCGTGAATGGCGCTATCTCTGAATCTTGGTGTGAACTGTGAGAACTAAAGGAAAGACTGGGGAATATTCTCAGAATGGTCGGAACTGACCGATTAGCAAGTTACTGAGGAATTACGCCCCGGGCACTAGGCTCCGACGTACGCAATCCCCAAACAGCAACTAAACTAACGTCGATATCCCTGACTCACTCGTCCCAACTTAGAAAACCCCAATACAATCCTGATAAGATCAGTAGGATTCTGTGCTAGAAGCGGGCTCTGATACCAGTTGTCACGCCCCAAATTCTGTGCTAAATTTTTGCGTAAATTCCCGAGCGTGATGGCACAATCTACACAACCTCTGTGTAGATTGTCAGCCTACCCTCAATCTGCGGAAGCTATCAAGATCGTTTCTGTAGGAACCCCTACTAAGGGGGGGGGGGGGGAAACCCTATACATGCGCATCTAGCATGCAATGCGGAAAAAGGGCTTCTAAAGATCGCATATGAACTATATAATCAACTTAAACCAACTTAAGATCAAGTTATGATCTTACCATTGCCATGGATGGAAGGCGGATTGGAAGAAGAAAACAAGGTTGATCTCCTCCAAAAGGTGCGCACACAAGAAGACAAAGACTACTCCCTTCTCACCTTTGTGCTAGCAAAAGCTTCAAGGGGTCTTATCGCATGAAGGAGATGATGAACTCTTGGCCGATCTTTCTTCTCGTCACTTTCACCACACAAGAAAGTGTGTGTCGTCGAGAGCAAGATGATGGAGAGGAGCGTTAGCCAAACTTGTGATCGAATGTGGAGACATTCATCACAATTGTCAAACCGAAATGCCATAAATGGCAAGTCATCAAAGCTTGCGTTATGCGTTCACATGAAGTGAACCAAACGCATAGCTCTCCTCTCAAATGAACCAAGCGCTCACATGTGAGCCGGTTCAATTCAATTGGTCCAATGACCAAACCAAATCAGCCCAATAATCGGTTCAGACCAAATTAAACCCTAAGGTTCAAAATCTGACCGTTCATCCTTTTAATGCTCTTGATCTCTTCGATCTAGCATCCACACTCTCGATCTAAGCTTACCGATCTCAAGCCCTAATCAATCAAACATGATCAGACTGGATCTCACTTACAATCAGAGTTTAATCTCCTTTAAACTGAACTCGAACAATTCAGTCCACACGATCTGACTTAAGTAGCCATATCATCAAATTGTGCGACCCTAAGGGTTTCCTTTAAATGTCGGTAACGATAACTTACGTTATCACGATCAGCGAGGGGTATCTAGCAACACATCACTGTCTCCCGATATAAAGGAAAGAGTCTTCCAAGACTCCACCCAACCACAGCATAAGTGTGAATCAACTCACTCGGCATGCATGATTCCTTTGCCACTGGATGTTCTTATTGGACAAGCATGTCAAGCCTGTAACTCCAATACGATGAGCATGATTAGATCAGATGCACATAGTCATCTGGGTATGGCCATACACTTCCTCAATCATCTCATATAGGGGGGCCCTTTAGAACATCACACTCCTTAAACAAGGAGACGGCAATCCTTTATCTATCACAAGTGCCCTAACCTGACTCAAGCTCACCATCCAAGATAGTCTATAATCATTATGTTTCAAATGATATTGAACTACCTCAAAACAATGACAATCATCATTTAGAAACACAAGTGATCTCAAGTCAAAGGACATGTGCCACTTAGTGCTTACAAGGATCATTCACATTGTGACAAGCAATGGAATATCCAGTAGGGTCTGTCCAGTACATCCAATGTACCCATGAGTCTACATCTTATTCCATGCTCGAAGCATCCTATAAGATTAGCACTCATATTAGTCTCAATCATATCAAGGCTGTCTCAAGTTCACCAAGATATCTCGACTAAGGACAAAGAGCATGTCAGCCCAGCTGAACAGCTTTGAGACATTATTCAGAAGTACACTTATTATAGCAGACAAGGTAACAACCTGAATAACAACCATGCCTTTTATAAACATACCAGTTTATTACATGATACAGTTTATAATCCCAAGGCCTCAAACATTAGCCTTAAGGGCATACCCCAACAATCTCCCACTTGCACTTAATCTAATGGTTGAGAAATCTCAAACCCATATTGTTACAGTGCTTCTCATGCTTCTGCTGCGCCAGAGGCTTGGTAAGCGGGTCTGCCAGATTGTCATCTGTATGAACCTTGCATATTTTAATCTCGCCACGATCAATGATCTCCCGGATCAAGTGAAACCGTCTCTGTATGTGCTTGGACTTCTGGTGCGACCGCGGTTCCTTTGCTTGTGCAATTGCTCCAGTGTTATCACAGAAGATAACCAAAGGATCAGCACTCGAAGGAACGACACCAAGTTCTCTCACGAACTTACGAATCCACACTGCCTCCTTGGATGCTTCCGAGGCTGCAACATACTCGGCTTCTGTTGTGGAATCAGCAACAATTGACTGTTTGAAGCTTTTCCACACCACTGCTCCACCATTCAAGCTAAAAATATAGCCTGACTGCGATCGGAAATCATCCTGGTCCGACTGGAACGAAGCGTCAGTATATCCCTCTATACTGAGTTCTTCCTGACCACCATATATCAAGAACATATCTTTGGTCCTCCGCAGATATTTTAAAATGTTCTTGATCGCAATCCAGTGCGCCAAACCTGGATTACTTTGGAATCGACTGGTCACGCTTAACCCGTAAGCGACGTCTGGGCGAGTACACAACATCGCATACATAATGGATCCAATAGCCGAGGCATAAGGCGTATTGTCCATTTCATCTTTCTCAGTCTGTGTTTGTGGACACTGACTCTTCGAAAGATTCAGACCATGTCTGACTGGAAGATATCCACGTTTAGAATTCTCTAAATGGAATCTCTCCAGGACCTTATCGATGTAAGTACTCTGGCACAGCCCGAGAAGCCTCTTAGATCTATCCCGGTAGATCTTCACACCTAATACATAGGCTGCTTCTCCTAAATCTTTCATCTGAAAACATTTTCCTAACCATGCCTTAACAGCATGCAGTTCAGGAATATCGTTTCCAATGAGTAAGATATCATCGACGTAGAGGATTAGGAATGTAATTACGCTCCCACTAAACCTCTTATATACACACGGGTCATCCTCGTTCTTGATGAAACCAAACTCAGAGATTGATTCATCAAAACGAATGTTCCAGCTTCTTGATGCTTGTTTCAGTCCATAAATGGACTTCTTTAACTTGCATATTTTATGACGATCTGATGGATTAGTGAAACCTTCCGGTTGTGTCATATACACATCCTCATCCAGATTTCCATTGAGGAAAGCTGTTTTCACATCCATCTGCCAGATCTCATAATCGTAATATGCTGCTATCGCGAAAAGAATCCGAATAGACTTAAACATGGCTACAGGTGAGAAAGTTTCATCATAATCTATCCCGTAGATTTGTTTGAAACCTTTCGCAACTAGCCTGCCTTTATAGGTAACCACGTTACCATCCATGTCAATCTTCTTCTTGAAGATCCATTTACAGCCTATAGGGATTACTCCCGGAGGCGGATCAACCAAATCCCAGACTTGGTTATCTGACATGGAGTCCATCTCGGCTCGCATAGCATCAAGCCATCTAGCTGACTCCGGTCCACTGACCGCATCCGCATAAGTGAGGGGTTCATCATTATCAATGATGTAGACTCCGTCATAGCGCTCAGGCTGTCGACGGATCCTTCCCGATCTTCGCGGTTCCCGTGATATCTGAGCCTCAGGTTGTTCAGTAACCTGATCTACTGGCTCAGGCTCATCCATCTGTGCTTGACTACTTTGTCCTTCTTCTGGAATCTCATCCAGCTTTATTTCTCTCCCACTGGCCTCTTGCAGAAGAAATTCCTTCTCAAGAAATATGGCCGTCCGAGCAACAAAAACCTTGTTCTCTTTGGGATCGTAGAAATAATAACCCTTCGTTTCCTTAGGGTAACCGACAAAGATGCATTTGTCAGATCTGCTCTCTAGTTTCCCAGAGGCGAGCTTTTTGACATAAGCCTCGCAACCCCAGATCCTGATAAATGTCAAGCTAGGCTGTTTCCCATACCATAATTCATATGGCGTCTTTGAAACTGCCTTGGATGGCACTCGGTTTAGTACCTTTGCAGCTGTTTCCAGTGCAAAACCCCAAAAGGAGTATGGAAGAGTAGCCTGACTCATCATAGAACGCACCATATCAAGTAACGTTCTATTTCTCCTCTCTGACACACCATTCCACTGCGGTGTTCCTGGCGGAGTGAGCTGTGAGATAATCCCACACTCTTTCAGATAGTCAGTAAATGCATGACTTAGGTATTGTTGGAGTATGCCCTTAAGGCTAATGTTTGAGGCCTTTGGGATTGTAAAAGTATTATGTAATAAACTCTTATGGTTATGAAAGGCATGGTTATTATTCAGGTTGTTACCTTGTCTGCTGCAATGAGTGTGCTTCTGAATAATGTCTCAAAGCTGTTCAGCTAGGCTGACAAAATGTATGTCCTTAGTCGAGATATCTTGGTGAACATGAGACAGCCTTGATATGATTGAGACTAATATGAGTGCTAATCTTATAGGATGCTTCGAGCATGGAATAAGATGTAGACTCATGGGTACATTGGATGTACTGGACAGACCCTACTGGGATATTCCATTGCTTGTCACAATGTGAATGATCCTTGTAAGCAGCAAGTGGCACATGTCCTCTGACTTGAGATCACTTGTGTTTCTAAATGATGATTGTCATTGTCTTGAGGTAGTTCAATATCATTTGAAACATAATGATTATAGACTATCTTGGATGGTGAGCTTGAGTCAGGTTAGGGCACTTGTGATAGATAAAGGATTGCCGTCTCCTTGTTTAAGGAGTGTGATGTTCTAAAGGGCCCCCCTTATATGAGATGATTGAGGAAGTGTATGGCCATACCCAGATGACTATGTTCATCTGATCTAATCATGCTCATCGTATTGGAGTTACAAGCTTGACATGCTTGTCCAATAAGAACATCCAGTGGCAAAGGATAAATGTATGCCTTGTGAATAGAGTCACACTTGTGCCTTGGTTTGGGAGTAGTCTTGGAAGACTCTTTCCTTTATATCGGGAGACAGTGATGTGTTGCTAGATACCCCTCACTGATCGTGATAACGTAAGTTATCGTTACCGACATTTAGAGGAAACCCTCAGGGTCGCACAATATGATGATATGGCTTACTTGAGTCAGATCGTGTGGACTGAATTCTTTGGGTTCAGTTTAAGGGGATTTAATCTCTGATTGTAAGTGAGATCTAGCCTGATCATGTTTGATTGATTAGGGCTTGAGATCGGTAAGCTTGGATCGAGAGAGATGATGCTAGATCGAAGAGATCAGGGGCATCAGGTGATGAACGGTTAGATCATGAGCCTTGGGGTTCAATATGGTCTAGACCACATGGCTTGAGCCATTTCGGTTTGGTTCATGAACCAAAGTCGATTGAAACGGTTTAGCTTGAACCGGTTCACAATTGTGAACGCATGGTTCAATGCTCAAATGCGTTTGAGGTTGGCTTGAGCGCATGGCATGATGAGCTTCCATTTATGGAAAGTCATCATGGCCGGTTTCACAAAAAAACGCCAAAAACGCATAAGCGTTTGTGCTCTTCTCTTGAACGCCTTGGACAATTTCGTTGAGGTGTGGTTGACGACGAGAAGGAGAGGCTAGGCAAGTGAAGCTCTCGGCAACAAGGAGATTCATCATCCCCTTCCATTCGACAAGAAGGCTTGAGGGTCTTGCTAGCACAAGAGATCTCAAGGAAGTGAGCATCTTCATCTTGTGTGTGGACTTGTGGAGGAGACCTAGTTTGATCTCTTCTTCCAAACCGACTTCCAAATCCATGGCGTTGGTATGATTCCTTTTCATAACATAAGTTGATCTTATAGATTCATATGCGATCTTGAAACCCTTTTTCCGCCATGCTTGTTAGAATCGCATGATTAGGGTTTCTCCCCTATAATTAGGGGTTCCTACAATTGGTATCAAAGCTTAGGCTCTTGATATGATCTATATGATTGCTTATTTGTGATCCATACATTCAAGTTGCGCTTACTTTTACTTGAAGCATGCTTTGTTTTCATGAAGTTGCGCATGTATCTTGTTTTCATGAGGTTGCGCATGTATCTTGCTTTCATGAAGTTGCGCATGATATCATGCTTTAAGTTGCGCTTGTATCATGGCTTTGATAAAGTATGCGCTCCCCCTTGAAGGGGACCCCCTAAAGTATGCGCTCCTCCTTGAAGAGGACCCCCTTAGATCTAAGGGTTATATGCAAGCATGTTGTTTGTTTGTATCATTGCGCATGTTCTAAATGTTTTCTAAAACCTTACATCTTGCGCGCATAATTAGATCTAAGGTGCCACTACATTAAACCCTTAGATGGGTTGATGGGGTTGAAGTCACCACTAGGTTAGATCCAAGTCTGATCAGACCATCTGACAGCTCAGATGGGTTGACCCAATGGCACCTATGCGCAAGCACAAGGTGGCTATAGGTTGACTGCATCTAGGGCGTGTAGCGAGGTCTGGTTGAGACAACTACTGAACACACTTGAGTTAGGCCCGGGGTCACACCCGCTTGCCAAAACTCATGGGGTGGTTCAGCCCTTGGGGCATGCATGGTTGACCATTAGGTCAACTCGGGTCAGTTAGGACTCGGTGCATGCAAGGGCAAAGGATCTAACTAGATGGATGAGTGGATCCCTATCAATGGACCATTGTAAGGTTGTAGGGCTCGTAAGGAAATTAAAATTGATGCCATGGGGTTTTTCAAAATTTAATTTCTTGATTGGATCACATGATGATTTGATGCCATGATGCTTGTCTATTTAGTCTTATGTGGGTTGCCCTATTGTGTGCTGTGCTGGGGCCTGCGTGCCTGGGTTTAAATTGTAAATTAATTTGTGATCTGCGAATCACATTGTTTTAATTTATGAAATGTTGTTGACCTGTGTGTCAACCTTGTCTAGATAGATCAAATGTACTTTGATTAGACAAGAGTACAAATGCACACATCATAAAGGGGCATTCAGCTGGTGGCGCACCTGAGGTGCTCTTGGCGCTAGGGCCCTAGGTTGGACCAGATGAGATGCCAAGGAGCTCAAGTGAAGACTTAAGTAAAATTAAGGTCTTACTAGGGTTCATGGGCTTTTACCACATAAGATCATGCTTTCTACTTATTGCAAATAATTAGAGTTGCATGTTTAAGTTTATCTTCTGCTATAGCCATAGGATATGCCTGATAGTAAGAAGATAAAAGACCGTTAAAATCCAACGCTAACATATCAAGCTCGTAAGCCTTCTGACGCGAAACCTCACCTTTCTGACTATCGTTGGAGCCGTGTTGAACCCACTCAGTGGGCACGTCCATCTATCTTCAGACGGTGCCGGATTTCACCTGCGTGTTACAGAGTTGGGATTTATCCCCTCTCGTTGCTCAGCATAGCACGTGGTGGTCCAGGGAGTAGGTCGGGTCAGCTTGACCATGTAGACTACATATGTGGAGCATATGGTAGCACATGGAGGCAGCCATCTCTGGGATCAGAGACTGTGTTGTACCAACTCAGTTGGCACAGTCTGCTGGATTGCCAAGATGAAGGGGAATCGCACGGGTTGGCGATTGGCTGGGACAGCCTACCAGAAATTAGTGCTTGTCATCTCTGTGCATCTTATCTCGCCTGAGCGGGACGCGGAGACCAAGTATGAAATCTGGATCCCATCTCACTAAAAGAGTGTTACTCTTTCGGACTGTTTACTGGATTTTTCAGTCAGACAAAATAGTGAGAAAAGAATCTTTCTTAAGTCCTAGATTGATTCTGAACATTGATACTGACCTTGCTGTTCTTGCTTGTTGTAGATTCCTGCAGCAACGAACACCATGAGCTTCAATGTGCGATCCCTACTGGAAAGGGAGAAGTTTGCTGGGCCGAACTTCTCTGACTGGTTCGGACACCTTAAGATTGTTCTTAAGGCAGAGAGGAAACTGTATGTCCTCGAGACGGCGATACCGCCGCAGCCCGCTCCGAACGCCGCAAGGGCGGTTCGGGATGCCTACGAAAAGCACGTCAATGATAGCATTGATGTCGCTTGCCTGATGCTAGCGTCTATGACGCCACCGCTGCAGCGTCAGCATGAGGACATGTCGGCTATAGAAATTATAGCGAACCTCAAGATGCTGTATGCTGCACAGGCGAGGACTGAACGCTATAATCTGACGAAGCTCTTCTTTCAGAGCAAACTGGCTGAGGGGAGCCCAGTGGGAGCTCACGTGCTCAAGATGATTGGGCACAAGGAGGCTCTGGAGAAACTGGGGCATACCATCAACCAGGAGCTTGCTGTGGACATTATTCTGCAGTCTCTTCCGCCTTCTTTCGATGCGTTCATCATTAACTTTAATATGAACAAGATCGATTGTACGCCGGCAGAGCTGCTGAATATGCTCTTGACAACTGAGGAAACTCTGAAGGGTAAGCCTTCAACCTCTGTCTTGATGGTTCCTTCAAGGAACAAGAAGAAGGGGAAGAAGGGCAAGGCCCCTGTCAAGAATTACAGCAAGGCCCTGAAATAGAAGGTTAAGCGGTCAAAGGACAACAGGTGTTTCCATTGTGGCCAGCTGGGTCACTGGAAAAAGGACTGTAAAGCGCTCCAAGGAGATAAGAGGGGAAGCATCGCTTCTGGCTCAGGTATATATGTGACTGAGGTCATGTTATCTTCTTCTTCTATTTCATGGGTGTTGGACACTGCATGTGGAGTTCACATTTGTTCAAATGTGCAGGAACTCAAGAGAAGAAGGCAGGTGGGACAGCATGAGGTAGACCTACGAGTTGGAAACGGGGCACGGGTTGCTGCTGTTGCTGTAGGAGACTATTTCATTTCTTTACCATCTGGCATTGTATTAGAATTAAACAATTGTTATTTTGTACCAAGTATCACAAAGAATATTATCTCTATTCCTGCTCTTGTCAGGAAAGGATTTGCCTTTGAATGCAAGATTTCAAAGTGTGTTTTATCTCGTGATAATATTGTGTATGCAACTGGTTCAATTAACAATGGGTTATACATGTTGGACATGGACAATTCTATACAAAATATTGATAATAAGAAAGCCAAGTATGCTGATGACAGCACCTTGTTATGGCATAGTCGTTTAGGCCATATAAACGAGAAGCGCATTAAGCGGTTGCATGATCATGGACTGCTGGGATCATTCTCCTATGAGGAGATTGATACATGCAAAGCTTGTTTGATGGGTAAAATGACGAAGTCACCTTTTCCTCACAAAGGTCAAAGGGCTTCAGGTTTACTGGACCTTATACACAGTGATGTGTGTGGGCCTTTTGGTAAACATGCCAGAGGTGGCTATCAGTACTTCATTACCTTTACTGATGATTTCAGTAGGTATGGATATGTCTATTTAATGAGACATAAAAGTGAATCTTTTGACAAGTTCAAAGAGTTCAAAAATGAAGTACAAAATCAGCTAGGCCGAAATATCAAGGCACTTCGTTCTGATCGAGGTGGTGAATACCTGAGTCATGCGTTTACTGACTATCTGAAAGAGTGTGGGATTATCTCACAGCTCACTCCGCCAGGAACACCGCAATGGAATGGTGTGTCCGAGAGGAGAAATAGAACGCTACTTGATATGGTTCGTTCTATGATGAGTCAGGCTACTCTTCCATATTCCTTTTGGGGTTTTGCACTGGAAACAGCTGCAAAGGTACTAAACCGAGTGCCATCCAAGGCAGTTTCAAAGACGCCATATGAGTTATGGTATGGGAAACAGCCTAGCTTGACATTTATCAGGATCTGGGGTTGCGAGGCTTATGTCAAAAAGCTCGCCTCTGGGAAACTAGAGAGCAGATCTGACAAATGCATCTTTGTCGGTTACCCTAAGGAAACTAAGGGTTATTATTTCTACGATCCCAAGGAGAACAAGGTATTTGTTGCTCGGACGGCCGTATTTCTTGAGAAGGAATTTCTTCTGCAAGAGGCCAGTGGGAGAGAAATAAAGCTGGATGAGAATCCAGAGGAAGGACAAAGTAGTCAAGCAGAGTTGGATGTGCCTGAGCCGGTAGAGCAGGTTATTGGACAACCTGAGGCTCAGATATCACGGGAACCGCGAAGATCGGGTAGGATCCGTCGACAGCCTGAGCGCTATGACGGAGTCTACATCATTGATAATGATGAACCCCTAACTTATGCGGATGCGGTCAGTGGACCGGAGTCAGCTAGATGGCTTGACGCTATGCGAGCCGAGATGGACTCCATGTCAGATAACCAAGTCTGGGATTTGGTTGATCCGCCTCCGGGTGTAATCCCTATAGGCTGTAAATGGATCTTCAAGAAGAAGATTGACATGGATGGTAACGTGGTTACCTATAAAGGCAGGCTAGTTGCGAAAGGTTTCAAACAAATCTACGGGATAGATTATGATGAAACTTTCTCACCTGTAGCCATGTTTAAGTCTATTCGGATTCTTTTCGCAATAGCAGCATATTACGATTATGAGATCTGGCAGATGGATGTGAAAACAGCTTTCCTTAATGGAAATCTGGATGAGGATGTGTATATGACACAACCGGAAGGTTTCACTAATCCATCAGATCGTCATAAAATATGCAAGTTAAAGAAGTCCATTTATGGGCTGAAACAAGCATCAAGGAGCTGGAACATTCGTTTTGATGAATCAATCTCTGAGTTTGGTTTCATCAAGAACGAGGATGACCCGTGTGTATATAAGAGGTTTAGTGGGAGCGTGATTACATTCCTAATCCTCTACGTCGATGATATCTTGATCATTGGAAACGATATTCCTGAACTGCATGCTGTTAAGGCATGGTTAGGAAAATGTTTTCAGATGAAAGATCTAGGAGAAGCAGCCTATGTATTAGGTGTGAAGATCTACCGGGATAGATCTAAGAGGCTTCTCGGGTTGTGCCAGAGTACTTACATCGATAAGGTCCTGGAGAGATTCCATTTAGAGAATTCTAAACGTGGATATCTTCCAGTCAGACATGGTCTGAATCTTTCGAAGAGTCAGTGTCCACAAACACAGACTGAGAAAGATGAAATGGACAATACGCCTTATGCTTCGGCTATTGGGTCCATTATGTATGCGATGTTGTGTACTCGCCCAGACGTCGCTTACGGGTTAAGCGTGACCAGTCGATTCCAAAGTAATCCAGGTTTGGCGCACTGGATTGCAGTCAAGAACATTTTAAAATATCTGCGGAGGACCAAAGATATGTTCTTGATATATGGTGGTCAGGAAGAACTCAGTATAGAGGGATATACTGACGCTTCGTTCCAGTCGGACCAGGATGATTTCCGATCGCAATCAGGCTATGTTTTTAGCTTGAATGGTGGAGCAGTGGTGTGGAAAAGTTTCAAACAGTCAACTGTTGCTGATTCCACAACAGAAGCCGAGTATGTTGCAGCCTCGGAAGCATCCAAGGAGGCAGTGTGGATTCGTAAGTTCGTGAGAGAACTTGGTGTCGTTCCTTCGAGTGCAGATCCTTTGGTTATCTTTTGTGATAACACTGGAGCTATAGCACAAGCAAAGGAACCACGGTCGCACCAGAAGTCCAAGCACATACAGAGACGGTTTCACTTGATCCGGGAGATCATTGATCGAGGCGAGATCAAAATATGCAAGGTTCATACAGATGACAATCTGGCAGACCCGCTTACCAAGCCTCTGGCGCAGCAGAAGCATGAGAAGCACTGTAATAATATGGGTTTGAGATTTCTCAACCATTAGATTAAGTGCAAGTGGGAGATTGTTGGAGTATGCCCTTAAGGCTAATGTTTGAGGCCTTTGGGATTGTAAAAGTATTATGTAATAAACTCTTATGTTTATGAAAGGCATGGTTATTATTCAGGTTGTTACCTTGTCTGCTGCAATGAGTGTGCTTCTGAATAATGTCTCAAAGCTGTTCAGCTAGGCTGACAAAATGTATGTCCTTAGTCGAGATATCTTGGTGAACATGAGACAGCCTTGATATGATTGAGACTAATATGAGTGCTAATCTTATAGGATGCTTCGAGCATGGAATAAGATGTAGACTCATGGGTACATTGGATGTACTGGACAGACCCTACTGGGATATTCCATTGCTTGTCACAATGTGAATGATCCTTGTAAGCAGCAAGTGGCACATGTCCTCTGACTTGAGATCACTTGTGTTTCTAAATGATGATTGTCATTGTCTTGAGGTAGTTCAATATCATTTGAAACATAATGATTATAGACTATCTTGGATGGTGAGCTTGAGTCAGGTTAGGGCACTTGTGATAGATAAAGGATTGCCGTCTCCTTGTTTAAGGAGTGTGATGTTCTAAAGGGCCCCCCTTATATGAGATGATTGAGGAAGTGTATGGCCATACCCAGATGACTATGTTCATCTGATCTAATCATGCTCATCGTATTGGAGTTACAAGCTTGACATGCTTGTCCAATAAGAACATCCAGTGGCAAAGGATAAATGTATGCCTTGTGAATAGAGTCACACTTGTGCCTTGGTTTGGGAGTAGTCTTGGAAGACTCTTTCCTTTATATCGGGAGACAGTGATGTGTTGCTAGATACCCCTCACTGATCGTGATAACGTAAGTTATCGTTACCGACATTTAGAGGAAACCCTCAGGGTCGCACAATATGATGATATGGCTTACTTGAGTCAGATCGTGTGGACTGAATTCTTTGGGTTCAGTTTAAGGGGATTTAATCTCTGATTGTAAGTGAGATCTAGCCTGATCATGTTTGATTGATTAGGGCTTGAGATCGGTAAGCTTGGATCGAGAGAGATGATGCTAGATCGAAGAGATCAGGGGCATCAGGTGATGAACGGTTAGATCATGAGCCTTGGGGTTCAATATGGTCTAGACCACATGGCTTGAGCCATTTCGGTTTGGTTCATGAACCAAAGTCGATTGAAACGGTTTAGCTTGAACCGGTTCACAATTGTGAACGCATGGTTCAATGCTCAAATGCGTTTGAGGTTGGCTTGAGCGCATGGCATGATGAGCTTCCATTTATGGAAAGTCATCATGGCCGGTTTCACAAAAAAAACGCCAAAAACGCATAAGCGTTTGTGCTCTTCTCTTGAACGCCTTGGACAATTTCGTTGAGGTGTGGTTGACGACGAGAAGGAGAGGCTAGGCAAGTGAAGCTCTCGGCAACAAGGAGATTCATCATCCCCTTCCATTCGACAAGAAGGCTTGAGGGTCTTGCTAGCACAAGAGATCTCAAGGAAGTGAGCATCTTCATCTTGTGTGTGGACTTGTGGAGGAGACCTAGTTTGATCTCTTCTTCCAAACCGACTTCCAAATCCATGGCGTTGGTATGATTCCTTTTCATAACATAAGTTGATCTTATAGATTCATATGCGATCTTGAAACCCTTTTTCCGCCATGCTTGTTAGAATCGCATGATTAGGGTTTCTCCCCTATAATTAGGGGTTCCTACAGGTATTCACCACCTCGATCAGAACGAAGTGCCTTGATATTTCTGCCTAACTGATTTTGTACTTCATTTTTGAACTCTTTGAACTTGTCAAAAGATTCACTTTTATGTCTCATCAAATAGACATACCCATACCTACTGAAATCATCAGTAAAGGTAATGAAGTACTGATAGCCACCTCTGGCATGTTTACCAAAAGGCCCACATACATCACTGTGTATAAGGTCCAGTAAACCTGAAGTCCTTTGACCTTTGTTTGGAAAAGGTGACTTCGTCATTTTACCCATCAAACAAGCTTTGCATGTATCAATCTCCCCATAGGAGAATGATCCCAGCAGTCCATGATCATGCAACCGCTTAATGCGCTTCTCGTTTATATGGCCTAAACGACTATGCCATAGCAAGGTGCTGTCATCAGCATACTTGGCTTTCTTATTATCAATGTTTTGTATAGAATATTCCATGTCCAACATGTATAACCCATTGTTAATTGAACCAGTTGCATACACAATATTATCATAAGATAAAACACACTTTGAAATCTTGCATTCAAAGGCAAATCCTTTCCTGACAAGAGCAGGAATAGAGATAATATTCTTGGTAATACTTGGTACAAAATAACAATTGTTTAATTCTAATACAATGCCAGATGGTAAAGAAATGAAATAGTCCCCTACAGCAACAGCAGCAACCCGTGCCCCGTTTCCAACTCGTAGGTCTACCTCATGCTGTCCCACCTGCCTTCTTCTCTTGAGTTCCTGCACATTTGAACAAATGTGAACTCCACATGCAGTGTCCAACACCCATGATATAGAAGAAGATGAAACCATGACTTCCGTCACGTATATACCTGAGCCAGAAGCGATGCTTCCCCTCTTATCTCCTTGGAGCGCTTTACAGTCCTTTTTCCAGTGACCTAGCTGGCCACAGTGGAAACACCTGTTATCCTTCGACCGCTTCACCTTCTGTTTCAGAGCCTTGCTGTAATTCTTGACAGGGGCCTTGCCCTTCTTCCCCTTCTTCTTGTTCCTAGAAGGAACCATCAAGACAGAGGTTGAAGGCTTACCCTTCAGAGTTTCCTCAGTGGTCAAGAGCATATTCAGCAGCTCTGCCGGCGTACAATCGATTTTGTTCATATTAAAGTTAATGATGAACGCATCGAAAGAAGGCGGGAGAGACTGCAGAATAATATCCACAGCAAGCTCCTGGTTGATGGTATGCCCCAGTTTCTCCAGAGCCTCCTTGTGCCCAATCATCTTGAGCACGTGAGCTCCTACTGGGCTCCCGTCAGCCAGTTTGCTCTGAAAGAAGAGCTTCGTCAGATTATAGCGCTCAGTCCTCGCCTGTGCAGCATACAGCATCTTGAGGTTCGCTATAATCTCTATAGCCGACATATCCTCATGCTGACGCTGTAGCGGTGGCGTCATAGACGCTAGCATCAGGCAAGCGACATCAATGCTATCATTGACGTGCTTTTCGTAGGTATCCCGAACCGCCCTTGCGGCGTTCGGAGCGGGCTGCGGCGGTATCGCCGTCTCGAGGACATACAGTTTCCTCTCTGCCTTAAGAACGATCTTAAGGTGTCCGAACCAGTCAGAGAAGTTCGGCCCAGCAAACTTCTCCCTTTCCAGTAGGGATCGCACATTGAAGCTCATGGTGTTCGTTGCTGCAGGAATCTACAACAAGCAAGAACAGCAAGGTCAGTATCAATGTTCAGAATCAATCCAGGACTTAAGAAAGATTCTTTTCTCACTATTTTGTCTGACTGAAAAATCCAGTAAACAGTCCGAAAGAGTAACACTCTTTTAGTGAGATGGGATCCAGATTTCATACTTGGTCTCCGCGTCCCGCTCAGGCGAGATAAGATGCACAGAGATGACAAGCATTAATTTCTGGTAGGCTGTCCCAGCCAATCGCCAACCCGTGCGATTCCCCTTCATCTTGGCAATCCAGCAGACTGTGCCAACTGAGTTGGTACAACACAGTCTCTGATCCCAGAGATGGCTGCCTCCATGTGCTACCATATGCGCCACATATGTAGCCTACATGGTCAAGCTGACCTGACCTACTCCCTGGACCACCACGTGCTATGCTGAGCAACGAGAGGGGATAAATCCCAACTCTGTAACACGCAGGTGAAATCCAGCACCGTCTGAAGATAGATGGACGTGCCCACTGAGTGGGTTCAACACGGCTCCAACGATAATCAGAAAGGTGAGGTTTCGCGTCAGAAGGCTTACGAGCTTGATATATTAGCGTTGGATTTTAACGGTCTTTTATCTTCTTACTATCAGGCATATCCTATGGCTATAGCAGAAGATAAACATAAACATGCCATTCTAATTATTTGCAATAAGTAGAAAGCATGATCTTATGTGGTAAAAGCCCATGAACCCTAGTAAGACCTTAATTTTACTTAAGTCTTCACTTGAGCTCCTTGGCATCTCATCTGGTCCAACCTAGGGCCCTAGCGCCAAGAGCACCTCAGGTGCGCCACCAGCTGAATGCTCCTTTGGGATGTGTGCATTTGTACTCTTGTCTAATCAAAGTACATTTGATCTATCTAGACAAGGTTGACTCGCAGGTCAACTACATATTATAAATTAAGTACAATGTGATTCGCAGATCACAAATTAATTTACAATTTTAAATCCAGGCACACAGGCCCCAGCACAGCACACAATTGGGCAACCCACATAAGATTGAATAAACAAGCATATGGTTTCAATACATCATGTGATCCAATCAAGAAATTAAAATTTTGAAAAACCCCATGGCATCAATTTTAATTTCCTTATGAGCCCTACAACCTTACAATGGTCCATTGATGGGGATCCACTCATCCATCTAGTTAGATCTTTTGCCCTTGCATGCACCGAGTCCTAACTGACCCGTGTTGACCTGATGGTCAACCATGCATGCGTCAAGGGCTGAACCACCCTCATGAGTTTTTGGCAAGCGGGTGTGACCCCGGGCCTAACTCAAGTGTGTTCAGTAATTGTCTCAACCAGACCTCGCTACACGCCTTTGATGCAGTCAACCTATAGCCACCTCGTGCTTGCGCACAGGTGCTATCTGGTCGACCCATCTAGGCTGTCAGATGGTCTGATCAGACTAGCTTGATCTATACTAGATGATGCCTTCAACCCCATCAACCCATCTAAGGATTTAATGTAGTGGCACCTTAGATCTAATCAACCGCGCAAGATGTAAGTTTTGTAAAACACTTAGAGCATGCGCAAACATTCAAACAAAGTTGATAACCCTTAGATCTAAGGGGGTCCCCTTCAAGGGGGAGCGCAAACTTTTAGGGGGTCCCCTTCAAGGGGGAGCGCATACATAGCCCATGATACAAGCGCAATCTACATGTTAGCATGATACAAGCGCAATCTACATGTTAACATGATACAAGCGCAATCTACATGTAATTGTAACCATGCATCATGAAAACAAAGCATCAAGTAAGCGCAAGAAGCATGGATCACAAACACTTCTAGCAATCATATAGATCATATGGAGAGCCTAGCTCTGATACCAATTGTAGGAACCCCTACTAAGGGGGGGGGGGGGAAACCCTATACATGCGCATCTAGCATGCAATGCGGAAAAAGGGCTTCTAAAGATCGCATATGAACTATATAATCAACTTAAACCAACTTAAGATCAAGTTATGATCTTACCATTGCCATGGATGGAAGGCGGATTGGAAGAAGAAAACAAGGTTGATCTCCTCCAAAAGGTGCGCACACAAGAAGACAAAGACTACTCCCTTCTCACCTTTGTGCTAGCAAAAGCTTCAAGGGGTCTTATCGCATGAAGGAGATGATGAACTCTTGGCCGATCTTTCTTCTCGTCACTTTCACCACACAAGAAAGTGTGTGTCGTCGAGAGCAAGATGATGGAGAGGAGCGTTAGCCAAACTTGTGATCGAATGTGGAGACATTCATCACAATTGTCAAACCGAAATGCCATAAATGGCAAGTCATCAAAGCTTGCGTTATGCGTTCACATGAAGTGAACCAAACGCATAGCTCTCCTCTCAAATGAACCAAGCGCTCACATGTGAGCCGGTTCAATTCAATTGGTCCAATGACCAAACCAAATCAGCCCAATAATCGGTTCAGACCAAATTAAACCCTAAGGTTCAAAATCTGACCGTTCATCCTTTTAATGCTCTTGATCTCTTCGATCTAGCATCCACACTCTCGATCTAAGCTTACCGATCTCAAGCCCTAATCAATCAAACATGATCAGACTGGATCTCACTTACAATCAGAGTTTAATCTCCTTTAAACTGAACTCGAACAATTCAGTCCACACGATCTGACTTAAGTAGCCATATCATCAAATTGTGCGACCCTAAGGGTTTCCTTTAAATGTCGGTAACGATAACTTACGTTATCACGATCAGCGAGGGGTATCTAGCAACACATCACTGTCTCCCGATATAAAGGAAAGAGTCTTCCAAGACTCCACCCAACCACAGCATAAGTGTGAATCAACTCACTCGGCATGCATGATTCCTTTGCCACTGGATGTTCTTATTGGACAAGCATGTCAAGCCTGTAACTCCAATACGATGAGCATGATTAGATCAGATGCACATAGTCATCTGGGTATGGCCATACACTTCCTCAATCATCTCATATAGGGGGGCCCTTTAGAACATCACACTCCTTAAACAAGGAGACGGCAATCCTTTATCTATCACAAGTGCCCTAACCTGACTCAAGCTCACCATCCAAGATAGTCTATAATCATTATGTTTCAAATGATATTGAACTACCTCAAAACAATGACAATCATCATTTAGAAACACAAGTGATCTCAAGTCAAAGGACAAGTGCCACTTAGTGCTTACAAGGATCATTCACATTGTGACAAGCAATGGAATATCCAGTAGGGTCTGTCCAGTACATCCAATGTACCCATGAGTCTACATCTTATTCCATGCTCGAAGCATCCTATAAGATTAGCACTCATATTAGTCTCAATCATATCAAGGCTGTCTCAAGTTCACCAAGATATCTCGACTAAGGACAAAGAGCATGTCAGCCCAGCTGAACAGCTTTGAGACATTATTCAGAAGTACACTTATTACAGCAGACAAGGTAACAACCTGAATAACAACCATGCCTTTTATAAACATACCAGTTTATTACATGATACAGTTTATAATCCCAAGGCCTCAAACATTAGCCTTAAGGGCATACCCCAACAGTTTCCTAGCAAGATCTACACCTCTCTGCGCTCTCTGGGCTGGCTCTGATGGAACTGAGCTCCAAGGCTGTGATGATGGAACTGCGTCCTAGCCTTCTCCTAGCCCTAGACCTAGGTCAATAAGGGGCGGGTGGCAAGCACATGTTGCTTCTCAACCCCATATGCACCCTTACCAACAGTCTTAAAACCTAAGCGCCCTGTAATGACAGTCACACAATCGCTGGCAGTTTACAATATACGGGCACTAGACATATGCCCAAACCCTAAAACATGTATCCACAACTACACAGCGATAATCACACCGATCGAGAAAACAGATATCCTATCAACTACTCAAGATAGCGTAAAGTGCATACAATGTTCTTACACAATGCTACAAGGCTAATGCAATGTAAATAACACAAGGTAAGTGTAGGGATATACCACTCCCAAAGCTAAGCAAGTGTGGAGATAGGTCAGCCCCTCCAATGAAGCCAAGCTCCTCCAAAGTGCTCTCCACCAAAGTGATGAAGAGCTCCAACCCTAGGGTCACCTCCCTAGGTAGTTGTTGCTCCAAATGCTCCAATGGACAGCAAGCAAGCTGCCCCAAGTGGTGGAAGAAGGGCAAGTAGCCGTCAGCCCCCTTCTCCCCAATACAGCCCCCTCTCCTCAAGTCAGCCCCCTCTCCTCAAGGGCAATGTAACAAGCACCCAATGTGCACTTTCGGCTCTATCAAGTGGGGCTTGAGCTCCTCTCAAGCAGCCCCAAAATCGGACTCCAAGTTGAAGGTAACTCTCGGTTATGGTGGAGGAAATGAGCTCCCCTCACTCAATCCGCCACCAAGGATGAAACCGCCCCTCTTCTAGGGTTCTTCCTCACCTCAAGGAAGAACTCTCCAAGTTCAGGAAGAACAGCAAGTTGTCGCCCCTTTGGGTGAAGATCCCTCCAAGAAGATCCTTCTCCAAGCTAAGGGAATGGAGTCCTCTCCCTCCAAGAAGACTCGCCAACAAGAGGGTGATTGAAGAACTCCTCAAGACCTCCAAGAGAGCTCCTCCAAGACAAGATGTCGCCCTCTCCAACTTCGGTTCCTCCAATGGCCGAAATCTCCAATTGATTTCGATTTTCATCCCAGATCCCCAAATTAGATTGCCTTTTGTCTAAAATACCCTTTTACATTAAGAAGAGCTTAAGAATAAGCGCCTCCTCTTTCTTTCAGCAAATGACCCATGCTTGGGTTGGTTACCTCATGCAACATAAGGATTAGGCTATCTCATAGGTCTTGGGTTCAAGTCTTGGCCATGACATATTTTTTTGCAAGCTTGTACACACCTCTACACAAGCTCAAATATTGCTCCAATGTCCATGTAACCTCCTACAATGGACTTTGCATTTTTGCATGAGTATTCTCCACTAAGCTCCCCCAATCCCTACTCAAATCCCATTGAGTCCAAGGGATGGGATGGGGTATAACCCCAAGGTACCCAGGGTCTCACACCCAGTATGCAAACTGCCACCGATGTGCAAAAGCCTTCCCAAGCCGTAACAAGGCTAATTTTACACATTTGGCACTTTGCATACTGGGTGTCACGCCCCAATTTTTCGCGCCTAAAACCAGAGCGTGATAGCACAGATTTACACAACCTCTGTGTAAACCCGTCAGCTAACACACCTATGCGTCTAATGCGGAAGTCTAATGAATACAATGCGCGCCTCACTACAAGATCACTCTCCCAGCAATACAGATCACTCAAACCAACTAAACTACCCAATCAGAAGAACCCCTCTGAGCTGACTGAGCTGTCTGGCCGAATATAGCTGAGCAACACTGAGCAAGGTGGCGGGCTAGGCTCTTCCTCTGCCACTAGCCGCTTTGCACACCTTGTGCGCCCTGAAATCCACAAGAGTTCACTGGCAGATATCGCACACAACAGTGTGACCTATCGTAGGCCAAAGAGCAATAGACCTCTGCTCAAAACCTAACAAACAGTGAACTACCGGCCTGCTGAATCCTAAGCAAATATATGTTCTACACAGCGAGACTCGAGTAAGACAAGCACAATGCTTGCGCCTACTCAAAGCCTAAATCCGATAAAACCCAATAAATCCGATCCTCTACCAAGGCTAAGCTTGATATACAAAAGGACCCTATTCCCTAATCCCGGGAATAGGTACACAAATATATAATAATAATCAACAAGCATTCATACAATCACCCTAGTAATCTAAGTTAGGGTTTATACCACTCAAGCGTATGAACAATGGTGGAAGTGATGTGAACAGCCCCTTCTCGCCTCAAGAAGTCGCCCACAAGAACTCCACAAGCGCTCCTCACCAAGATGATGAGAAGCCCAAACCCTAGGGTCGCCTCCCTAGGTAGTTGCTGATGTAAACTCCTTCTTGGACTCGCCTCAGGCCAAGAACTCCACGAACACAGCAGGAACACCAAGGAACAGCAAGGTCTCGTTCCTCCAAGGTGCTGCCGAAGATGATGATGATGCAAGGAAGGGCGCCGGATGCAATAGTCCTCACCTCAAGGACTAGCCGAGCCAAACGCCTCCCTTTGTTCTTCCTCCTCGCCTCAAAGATGAAGAACAACAAGAACAGCAGGTTGCTGCTCCAATAAGTCGCCAAGAACAACAGGTTGCCGCCCTTAGAACTCGCCAACAAGTCTCCCCCAACCTCAAGGGAACTCGCTAAAGGGAAGGAAGGATCAACTCCTCAAGAACAGCCGCCCTTCACCTCCAAGATCGTCTTCCTCACCTCTAGGAAGAAGGTCGCCCTAGCTCTTGTTGCCACAACAAGAGTTTCGCCTCAG
This sequence comes from Costus lasius, assembly GCA_027563935.2. Taxonomy (NCBI): domain Eukaryota; kingdom Viridiplantae; phylum Streptophyta; class Magnoliopsida; order Zingiberales; family Costaceae; genus Costus; species Costus lasius. The sequence goes on from CM050447.1 coordinate 126,860,296, forward strand.
CCAATAGCGTTAGGGTTCTGATGGTTGCCGCCAAAGCCCTTCACGCCAATTTGAATAAGTGGATGCGGATCCACAAGATGTCAAGAGATCCAACCCGCCAATGGTTAAGTGGATATGCGCCCCTTTGAACCCAATAGGCTTATTGGATCTTCACTTAAGTGCTTGGTGGATGTTCACTTAAGTTGGCACATGCAAGACATGTGCAACTTATGAACACTTAGCCACATTTGCGCCTAAGGCTCCAAGGTGACTAGATCAGCCCCCTTAAGCCTCCGGTGTGAACCTAGGTCAAGTCCACATGCGCCCAGACCCTGGTTAGGCTAACCCTGGTTAGGTTAACCATGGTTAAGCTAACCCTGGTCTGTAAAAGAAGTCCAATGTCCTCCATAGAACTCCAAAGCACCCCCAGGCCATGCCTAAGGATAAGTATGTCGCTGTACCTACAAAAACATACTAACACAAATGTTAGAGACCTAACTCCACTAGTAGGCTCACTACATCTCCAGCCTAGCTTCCCCTCTAGACTCCTCCATCCCTCCCCAGAATCCCGCTGGATCCATGGGATGGACTGGGGTATAACCCCAGCATACCCAGGGCATCACAATACTCCCCCACCTGAGATGGAACTCGCCCTCGAGTCCATGTGATCCTGGTACGCTCTAGCAAGCTCCTCAAAATGTGTAATGTCCTCAGTCTTCTCCCAAGTAGCATCCTCCTCAGGCTCATCAGCCCACTGAATCAAAAACTCAGAACGTCGACCTCCAGGTGAATGTGAACCATATACTCTGTGATCTAAGATCTTCACAGGTCTCTTTCCAAACTCAACTCTGCCCCTCGCAGGTTGTCTCCTTACCTGTCCACGGTCGGGATGCCTATCATCTGCGTGATATTTCTTGAAAAGACTGGTGTGGAATGTGGGATAAAACTGTAGCCATCTAGGTAAATCAAGCCTGTAAGAAACTGGACCAACTCTCTTTATGATCCTGAAAGGACCTTCATATCTTCTTACCAAGCCTCTATGATAAGTTCTGGCTTCTGTTTTCCTCCACATCTGAGGTGTTAGTTTGAGAAGGACCCACTCTCCTACCTCAAACTCAACATGCCTCCTGTCTCTGTCGGCATAGAGCTTCATCCTATCTCTAGCCTCCCTCAGAGAATCCTGAGCTTCCTCCCATAGCTCGGATCTATCCTGCACATAGTCTATGGCAGCCTGGCATTTCCCCCCTGCGCCCCTATTCAAAGTATCCATGGGTGTGAATGGCTGCCACCCCAATACCATCTCAAACGGGCTTTTCTCTGTAGCAGATGACTTCTGTATGTTATAGGCAAACTGGGCAGTGTCCAGTAACCTAATCCAATTCTTCTGTGTGGCAGAGACATAATGCCTAAGATACTCCTCCAGTAAGGCATTAACTCTCTCTGTCTGTCCATCTGTCTGTGGATGGTATGCAGTAGACATCTTAAGATCTGTACCCAGCTTTTGAAATAAAGAAGACCAAAATTTCCCTGTGAATCTAGGGTCTCTATCAGATATAATCTCTCTGGGTAAACCAAAGTGTTTGACTACATGAGTCATAAAAAGATTAGCTGTGGTCTCAGCTGTGCACACCTCTGGTGCTGCCACAAATACTGCATACTTCGAACATCGGTCCACCACAACAAACACCGATGCCATCCCATCCACTCGGGGAAAATGGGTAATAAAATCCATAGATAGAGATACAAACGGTCTGTCTGGAGTAGGCAGTGGCTGTAGAAGTCCTGCCTCTTTCTTCCTCTCAATCTTATCTTGTTGGCACACTAAGCAGGTCTTAGTATAGTGCTCAATCTCTGCTTTCATACCCGGCCAGTACCATGCTCTGGATATGAGTGCATACATGCGCTTCCCACCAGGGTGTTCAGCCCACACCGTGTCGTGGTACTCCCGCATCAAACCAAATCTGATGTTCCCAGCCGCTGGAACATATGGTCTATCTCCTCGCGCCATTATCAACCCCTCATCATTGAGATAGTATCTCCGCACAACCCCCATGCGAATCTGAGATACTAACTTCTCGTAGGCACGGTCTGCCATCGCAGAATCTCTAATCAGACCAACAATCTTACTCTCAGAGTAAGACATAGCACAGCAGTGTGCAACCTCTGCAATCCTGCTCAAAGCATCAGGGACCTGATGAATTCTCCCTGGCTTGTGTTCCCATGTAAAATCGAACTCAGCCAGCTGTTCCTGCCATCTGGCCTGTCTAGCAGATAACTTCTTCTGGGTCTGGAAGAAGGTATTTGCCACATTGTCTGTTTTAACTGTGAACTTGCTCCCTAGCAAGTACACTCTCCATAGCCTCAAACAATGGACAACTGCTAACATCTCCTTCTCATGAGCAGAATAGTTTGCCTCAGCACTCTTTAACTTTCTGCTCTCATAGGCAATCGGCCTACCTTCCTGAATTAGAACCCCACCCAAGGCTCTGTCACTAGCATCTGTGTGTACCTCAAAAGGTAAACTGAAGTCAGGAAGTCTGAGAATGGGATCTGAAGTCACCCTGCCTTTCAGATCATCGAATGCCATCTGGTGTTTGTCTCCCCAACACCAGGAAACATCCTTCTTCAACAAGTCAGTAAGTGGCGCCACCACTTTAGAATATCCCTGGATGAACCTCCTATAGAAGTTAGCCAGCCCTAGGAAAGACCTCAGGGTGCTAACTGATGTAGGGGCCGGCCAATCCTTGATTGCCGCCACCTTCTTCTCATCCATTCTGACTTGTCCAGAACCTACGACATGCCCTAAAAACTCAACCTCTGACTGAGCAAAGTCGCATTTCTCAAGCTTCAAATACAGCTGGTTCTCCCTCAGAACCATCAAGACCTGTCTCAAGTGATCCACATGCTCCTCCAAGCTACTAGAATATATGACTATGTCATCCAAGTAAACAACAACAAACTTATCCAGGAATGGATGAAGTATGTTGTTCATCAAGTTACAGAACGTAGCTGGAGCATTGGTTAGCCCAAACGGCATAACCAGAAACTCGTATGACCCATATCGTGTAACACAGGTAGTCTTGGCCTCATCCCCCTCCGCAATCCTGACCTGCCAGTAACCAGATCTCAAATCCAGCTTACTGAATACTTTGGCATGCACCAGTCTGTCTATCAAGTCCTGGATCAATGGTATAGGATAGGAGTTCTTAACAGTAACCTTGTTAAGAGCCCTATAATCAATGCACATCCTCATTGATCCATCCTTCTTTCTCTGGAAAAGCACTGGTGCTCCATATGGTGCCTTCGAAGGTTGGATGTACCCCGACTCTAATAACTCATCTAGCTGCCTCCTCAGCTCAGCTAGCTCTGCAGGTGGCATCCTGTATGGTGCCTGTGCCGGTGGGACAGCACCTGGGATCAGCTCAATAGCATGATCGATATCCCGCCTAGGTGGTAACACCTTCGGCATCTCTGGTGGCATAATATCACTAAACTCATGTAACAACCCTCCTACTAGTATAGGTAACTGCTGAATCCGCTCACCCAGAGTCATCTTCGCCGCTCCCAATCTCATCTCAACTCCCTCACTGCTAGAACTAGGAAAGTTGATCAGGCTTCCCCTATGTCCTTTCTGCTGATCGGATGTCGAACTGATCTGGGGTAGATCCTCCACTAATCTAACATGTGCTAGATAGGTGGTCTCTCCACGTCAAAGACCCCTAGCAACAACTGAAGCCGCCATGACTTCCTTGCCTTTGCTGCTCTTCAACTCCTTTGCCATAGTGTGGCAAGAGATAAAGCAAGGTGATCTCTCATCAGTTATCTGTAATCCATTCAGATGTGGCATTGGAATGGCTTTAGCTCTCCTCAGCAAATCCATGCCAACTATAACATCGAAATCGTCCAGGGTAATCACCATAGCATGTACCCTACCAGACCAGGTTCCCAACCTCACTGGAACATCATAAGAAACGCCTGCAGCTTTCTTCGGGTCTGTGTTCACGGTCTTGACACTGTTTGCACAGGGCATTGTCTTTAACTTCAATCTCTCTTTCACTCTGTCTGAAACAAAGAGATGTGTGGCGCCTGTGTCAACCATGGCTGCTATCTGAATGTCATTAATAACAATGTCCACATACATGAGAGGACTAGACCTAGCACTTATATTAGCAATCACCAAGGGGTTAACTGAAGCCCCAGTGCATCCTTGGTCTTCTCTCCTCTCTGAACTCTCGCCCATGGCTAAGGAAGCTATCCCCTGCTTCCTTGGACAGTCTCTCATCATATGAGGACCTCCACAAATATAACATCCTGGCCTAGCTCTGCTAGTGGATGCGCCAGTAGTCACTCTCGCCTGTTGCTGTGGCTGTGGCCTGTGCTGAACTGGCTGTGGCTTTCTCTGCTGTGCCTGTGGCTGATGGGTCACGGTTTTCCCCTTTTTCCAATTGGGCACCCACTTCTTTACCTGCCCCTGCCCTGTAGGCCGCCTAGGTGGTGAAGAAGTGGTCCTGGCTGCTGTGGTACTGACTCCTGCCATATCCACCAATGCATCTGCAGCCGCTACTGCCTCACGATATGTAGTAACTCCCTTCCTCTGGAGTTCTCTGTATGCCCAATCCTTCAAGCCACCGGTGAAGTCATGAAACTTCTCCTCTTCACTCATATTTGGCACCTCAAGCAGTAGAATGCCGAACTGCTTCACATACTCCCTGATGTGACCAGTATGTTTCAGATACCTCAGTGCCATCCTCGCATTGTGCAGCGTATCTGCAGGTCTGAAATGTGCCCTCATCTCAGCCTTAAGAGCATCCCAGTCTGGGATCTCTGGAGCGTCCCCCTCAGTCCTCGGGGCTATGTGTGTCCTCCACCACAGTTTCGCATCACCTCTCAAATAGGCTGCGCAAACCTCAATCCGCTCCGTCATAGGGATACCCGCTGCCCTAAAATAATGCTCCATATCAAATAAGAAGTTCTCCACTTCTTTAGCTACTCTCGCCCCTGCAAAAGTAGTAGGCTCTGGAACATGGCGTCTGGCAGTCTGAACAGGTGCTGGCGCCACTGGTGTAGGTGGGTGTGCTGTCAAGTGCGCCAGACCGATCTTCACTAGATTCAGGTCTGCCATGAGATTCTCCATCCCCTGAGACATCTCCGCCATCTGACTCTCGAATGCCTGAGTCATAGAAGCAACCTGAGCCTCGGTCTCTTGCTGAGTCTCATGGATGAGACCATGCAGTGTCGCCACTCTCTCCACAAGTGGGTCTCCCTGCCACTCGTCGTCCTCAAGCCCTATAGACAGCCGCAACCTAGCAACTGCTGCCTCCAGCCTCGAGAACCTCTCCTCGAGCTGCGCCTGAGCCGCCATACTCCTCGTAGATGGAGCTATGTCTGGATAACGCTGTGCAAATGGGTGAAACTGAAGGAACTACCGGGTAAGACTCGGAGTGCTCGGAACTGATCGATTAGACCAAGTTACTGAGGAATTACGCCTCGGGCACAAGGCTCCGACGTACGCAACTCCCAAACAATAACCTGACTAACGTCTATATCCCGCAACCACTCGTCCCAACTCTGTGAATCCCAGTAAACTCCTGCTAATCTGTGCTGGAAGTGGCCTCTGATACCAGTTGTCACGCCCCAATTTTTCGCGCCTAAAACCAGAGCGTGATAGCACAGATTTACACAACCTCTGTGTAAACCCGTCAGCTAACACACCTATGCGTCTAATGCGGAAGTCTAATGAATACAATGCGCGCCTCACTACAAGATCACTCTCCCAGCAATACAGATCACTCAAACCAACTAAACTACCCAATCAGAAGAACCCCTCTGAGCTGACTGAGCTGTCTGGCCGAATATAGCTGAGCAACACTGAGCAAGGTGGCGGGCTAGGCTCTTCCTCTGCCACTAGCCGCTTTGCACACCTTGTGCGCCCTGAAATCCACAAGAGTTCACTGGCAGATATCGCACACAACAGTGTGACCTATCGTAGGCCAAAGAGCAATAGACCTCTGCTCAAAACCTAACAAACAGTGAACTACCGGCCTGCTGAATCCTAAGCAAATATATGTTCTACACAGCGAGACTCGAGTAAGACAAGCACAATGCTTGCGCCTACTCAAAGCCTAAATCCGATAAAACCCAATAAATCCGATCCTCTACCAAGGCTAAGCTTGATATACAAAAGGACCCTATTCCCTAATCCCGGGAATAGGTACACAAATATATAATAATAATCAACAAGCGTTCATACAATCACCCTAGTAATCTAAGTTAGGGTTTATACCACTCAAGCGTATGAACAATGGTGGAAGTGATGTGAACAGCCCCTTCTCGCCTCAAGAAGTCGCCCACAAGAACTCCACAAGCGCTCCTCACCAAGATGATGAGAAGCCCAAACCCTAGGGTCGCCTCCCTAGGTAGTTGCTGATGTAAACTCCTTCTTGGACTCGCCTCAGGCCAAGAACTCCACGAACACAGCAGGAACACCAAGGAACAGCAAGGTCTCGTTCCTCCAAGGTGCTGCCGAAGATGATGATGATGCAAGGAAGGACGCCGGATGCAATAGTCCTCACCTCAAGGACTAGCCGAGCCAAACGCCTCCCTTTGTTCTTCCTCCTCGCCTCAAAGATGAAGAACAACAAGAACAGCAGGTTGCTGCTCCAATAAGTCGCCAAGAACAACAGGTTGCCGCCCTTAGAACTCGCCAACAAGTCTCCCCCAACCTCAAGGGAACTCGCTAAAGGGAAGGAAGGATCAACTCCTCAAGAACAGCCGCCCTTCACCTCCAAGATCGTCTTCCTCACCTCTAGGAAGAAGGTCGCCCTAGCTCTTGTTGCCACAACAAGAGTTTCGCCTCAGCCAATAGCGTTAGGGTTCTGATGGTTGCCGCCAAAGCCCTTCACGCCAATTTGAATAAGTGGATGCGGATCCACAAGATGTCAAGAGATCCAACCCGCCAATGGTTAAGTGGATATGCGCCCCTTTGAACCCAATAGGCTTATTGGATCTTCACTTAAGTGCTTGGTGGATGTTCACTTAAGTTGGCACATGCAAGACATGTGCAACTTATGAACACTTAGCCACATTTGCGCCTAAGGCTCCAAGGTGACTAGATCAGCCCCCTTAAGCCTCCGGTGTGAACCTAGGTCAAGTCCACATGCGACTTGGGAGAAGACGGAGGATATAGCTCACTTTGAGCAGCTTGCTAGAGCGTACCAGGATCACATGGACTCGAGGGCGAGTTCCATCTCAGGTGGGGGAGTATTGTGATGCCCTGGGTATGCTGGGGTTATACCCCAGCCCATCCTATGGATCCAGCGGGGTTCTGGGGAGGGATGGAGGAGTCTAGAGTGGAGCTAGGCTGATGTTGCAGGGAGCCTACTAGAGGAGTTAGGTTTCTGACATCTGTGTTAGTATGTTTTTGCAGGTACATCTACATACTCTATCCTTGGGCATGGCCTGGGGGTGCTTTGGAGGACTCTGGAGGATTTGGGGTTCTTTTACAGACCAGGGTTAGCTTAACCATGGTTAACTTAACCAGGGTTAGCCTAACCATGGTCTGGGCGCAAGTGGACTTGACCTAGGTTCACACCGGAGGGTTAAGGGGGCTGATCTAGTCTCTTTGGCCTAGGCGCCAACATGTTTGAATGTTTAATTAAGTTGCACATGTCTTGCATGTGATAACTTAAGTGAACATCCAATAAGAGGTTTAAGTGAAGATCCAATAAGCCTATTGGGTTCACTTGGGCGCATATCCATTCCACTTAACGGTTTGGATTCATCCACTTAACCTTGGCGGGTTGGATCACTTAGCAATTTGTTGGATCCGAACCCATTAATTCAAAAGGGCGAACTTAGGGCTTTTGGCGGCTAATCTTCACACGCCAACCTGAGTTTGCGCCACCTTTGGAGAAGGGAAGAAGGCGACATTGTTCTTGAGGCGTTCTTGGTGTTCTTGAGGGAAGAACTCCATCTTCTTCCTTGGCGACTTCCCTTGGGGTTGAGGGAAGTGTTCTTGGCGAGTTTTGGGACAGCACCTTGCTGTTCTTGAAGACTTCTTGGGGCGGCAACCTGCTGTCCAGAAGGTTATTGGCGAGTTCTTCCTTGGAGGCAAGGAAGAACTTTGAAGGGGAAGGCTTCATCATCTTGGGTGAACCCTTGGAGGACTAGGGCTTCACCGGCGGTCTTATCTTCTTCAACACCATCATTGGCGAGAACTTCTTGTTGGCGGCACCTTGCTGTCCAACAAGTGTTCTTGGAGTTCTTGTGCTAGAGGCGAGCACAAGAAGGAGGAGATTCATCATCATCTACCTAGGGAGGTGACCCTAGGGTTTGGAGCTCTTCATCTTGGTGGAGAGCGCATATTGGAGGGGCTGTTCTTGAGGATTAGGGGCTGTCCACTTCCATCATTGTTCATACGCATGCTTTTGGTATAATCCCTAACTTAGATTGTTTAGGGTTGAGTGTATGAACTCTTATTGTTGATTATATATTATTTGTGTACCTATTCCCGGGATTAGGGAATAGGGTCCTTTTGTATATCGAGCATTACACTCGGTAGAGGATCGGCTTTATTGGAGCTTTATCGGATTTAGCTTGGGTGAGACGCAAGCATTGTGCTTGTTATCATCCCTCGCTCGCTGTGTAGTATTATTATTGCTTAGGATTAAGCAGGCCGGTAGTTGTGGATTACTGCTAGGGTTTTCTTGGGTGCGATATCTGCCAGCGTCTCGTGTGTGTGGACAGGGCGCCTGAAGTGTGCAAAGTGGTTAAGGTCGCGAAACCTTAACCCGCCACTCAGTTCAGTGCTTCAGAGGGTTCGGTCAGACATCTAGGCTGAGCTAGAGGCAGTTGTGGTTAGGCAGATAGGAGGTTGTGTGATCTGTATTGCTGGGAAAGTGATCTTGTAGTGAGGCGCGCATTGTATTTATTAGACTTCCGCATTAGACGCATAGGTGTGTTAGCTGACGGGTTTACACAGAGGTTGTGTAAATCTGTGCTATCACGTCCTAGTTTTAGCGCGAAAAATTGGGGCGTGACAACTGGTATCAGAGCCCACTTCCAGCACAGATCAGTAGGACTTACTGGGACTTCACAGAGTTGGGACGAGTGAGTCTGGGATATCGACGTTAGTTAGGTTACTGTTTGGGGGTTGCGTACGTCGGAGCCTAGTGCCCGGGGCGTGATTCCTCAGTAACTTAGTCTAATCGGTCAGTTCCGATCACTTTGAGTCATTACCCAGTAGTTCCTTAGATTCAGCACCTTTACACAGCATTTCCAGACATAGCGCCATCTACGAGGAGTATGGCGGCGCAGGCACAGCTCGAGGAGAGGATCTCGAGGCTGGAGGGAGCCTTGACTAGATTACAGCTAGCCATTGGGGTTGATGGCGATGCTGATCAGGGACCCCTTAGCGAGAGGGTTGGCGCCATGAGAGATATGATCCACCATGTCCAGATGGAGACCGAGGGTCATATGACAGAGCTGACACAGACTGTGGAGGGTCAGTTAGCAGAGATGTCCCAGGGGATGGAGACATTGATGGCGGATTTGAACTTGGTGAAGATAGGGTTGGCGCATGTGACAGCTCATCCACCTACACCCACAGCGCCAGCACCAGTTCATCCTGCCAGGCGCCACATTCCAGAGCCGACTACCTTTGCGGGGGCGCGGGTAGCGAAGGAAGTGGAGAACTTCCTCTTCGACATGGAGCATTACTTCAGAGCGGCTGGGATAGCAGCAGGGGAGCGTATTGAGGTTTGCGCCGCATATTTGAGGGGCGACGCAAAGCTATGGTGGAGGACACACATTGCCCCACGGACAGAGGGGGACGCTCCAGAGATCCCAGACTGGGATGCTCTTAAGGCTGAAATGAGGGCACATTTCAGACCTGCAGATACTCTGCACAGTGCGCGGATGGCACTGAGATATCTGAAACATACTGGTCATATCAGAGAGTATGTTAAGCAGTTTGGTATCCTTCTGCTAGAGGTGCCAAACATGAGTGAGGAAGAGAAGTTTCATGACTTCATAGGAGGTCTGAAAGATTGGGCATACAGAGAGCTCCAGAGGAAGGGAGTTTCTACCTACAGAGAGGCTGTAGCGGCAGCAGATGCACTTGTAGACATGGGGGATTCCAGGACTACAACATCTAAGACCACTTCTTCACCACCTAGGAGGCCTACAGGGCAGGGGCAGGTTAAGAAGTGGGTGCCCAACTGGAAGAAGAACAAAACCGTGACACATCAGTCACAGGTTCAGCAGAGGAAGCCACAGACAGTTCAGCATAGACCACAGCCACAGCAGGCTAGGGCTTCCACATCTGGCGCAGTCACTAGCAGGGCTAGGCCAGGATGTTTTATATGTAACGGTCCTCATATGATGAGAGACTGTCCTAGGAAGCAGGGGATAGCTTCCTTAGCCGTGGGAGACATGACAGAGGGCAGGGAAGACCAAGGATGCACTGGGGCTTCAGTGAACCCCTTAGTTATTGCTAACATCAGCGCTAGGTCTAGTCCTCTGATGTATGTGGATTTGATGATTAATGACATTCAGATAGCAGCCATGGTTGATACAGGGGCCACCCATCTATTTGTGTCTGATAGGGTGAAGGAGAGATTGAAGTTGAAGACTATGCCCTGTACCAACAGTGTCAAGACCATGAATACAGACCCGAAGAAAGCTTCAGGGGTTTCCTATGATGTTCCAGTGAGGTTGGGAACCTGGTCTGGTAGGGTACATGCTATGGTGATTACCCTTGATGACTTTGATGTCATAGTGGGCATGGATTTGCTGCGGCGAGCTAAGGCAATTCCAATGCCTCACTTAAATGGAGTGCAGATTACAGATGAGCGTACTCCTTGCTTCATACCTTGCCACGTTGGGGCAAGGGTAGAGAAGAGCAACAAAGGAAAAGAGGTCATGGCGGCTTCAGTTGTTGCTAGAGGTCTTCGGAGTGGTGAGACCACATATCTAGCACATGTTAGATTGGTGGAGGATCTTCCCCAGATCAGTTCGACTTTTGATCAGCAGAGAGGACATAGGGGAGGCTTGATCACCCTTCCTAGTTCTAGCCGTGAGGAGGTTGGAGTGAGATTGGGGGCGACGAAGATGTCTCTGGGGGAGCGCATTCAGCAGTTACCTGCACCAGTAGGAGGGTTGTTACAGGAGTTTAGTGACATCATGCCACCAGAGATGCCGAAGGTGTTACCACCTAGGCGAGATATCGATCATGCTATTGAGCTGATCCCAGGTGCTGTCCCACCAGCACAGGCACCATATAGGATGCCACCTGCAGAGCTAGCTGAGCTGAGGAAGCAGCTAGATGAGCTTTTAGAGAGTGGGTATATTCAGCCTTCCAAAGCACCGTACGGAGCACCAGTGCTTTTCCAGAGGAAGAAAGATGGATCTATGAGGATGTGCATAGATTACAGAGCTCTTAACAAGGTTACAGTTAAGAACTCTTATCCTATTCCACTTATACAGGACTTGATTGATAGACTGGTGCATGCTAAAGTGTTCAGTAAGCTGGATTTGAGATCTGGGTACTGGCAGGTTAGGATTGCGGAGGGGGATGAGCCCAAAACTACCTGCGTTACACGATATGGGTCGTACGAGTTTCTGGTTATGCCGTTTGGGCTAACCAATGCTCCAGCTACGTTCTGTAACTTGATGAACAACATACTTCATCCATTCCTGGATAAGTTTGTTGTTGTTTACTTGGATGACATCGTCATATATTCTAGTAGCTTGGAGGAGCATGTGGAGCACTTGAGACAGGTCTTGATGGTTCTGAGGGAGAACCAGCTGTATTTGAAGCTTGAGAAATGCGACTTTGCTCAGTCAGAGGTTGAGTTTTTAGGGCATGTCGTAGGTTCTGGACAAGTCAGAATGGATGAGAAGAAGGTGGCGGCAATCAAGGATTGGCCGGCCCCTACATCAGTTAGCACCCTGAGGTCTTTCCTAGGGCTGGCTAACTTCTATAGGAGGTTCATCCAGGGATATTCTAAAGTGGTGGCGCCACTTACTGACTTGTTGAGGAAGGATGTTTCCTGGTGTTGGGGAGACAAACACCAGATGGCATTCGATGATCTGAAGGGCAGGGTGACTTCAGATTCCATTCTCAGACTTCCTGACTTCAGTTTACCTTTTGAGGTACACACAGATGCTAGTGATAGAGCCTTGGGTGGGGTTCTAGTTCAGGAAGGTAGGCCGATTGCCTACGAGAGCAGAAAGCTAAAAAGTGCTGAGGCAAACTATTCTGCTCATGAGAAGGAGATGTTAGCAGTTGTCCATTGTCTGAGGCTATGGAGAGTGTACTTGCTGGGGAGCAAGTTTACAGTGAAGACAGACAATGTGGCAAATACCTTCTTCCAGACCCAGAAGAAGTTATCTGCTAGACAGGCCAGATGGCAGGAGCAGCTGGCCGAGTTTGATTTCACATGGGAGCACAAGCCAGGGAGGATACATCAGGTCCCTGATGCTTTGAGCAGGATAGCTGAGGTAGCTCACTGCTGTGCTATGTCTTACTCTCAGAGTAAGATTGTTGGTTTGATCAGAGATTCTGCTATGGCAGACCGTGCATATGAAAAACTGATATCTCAGATTCGCATGGGAGTAGTGAGGAGATACTATATCAGCGATGAGGGATTGATTATGGCACGAGGAGACAGACCCTATGTTCCCGCGGCAGCGAACATTAGGCATGGTCTGATGCGTGAGTACCATGACACGGTGTGGGCAGGACACCCTGGTGGTAGGCGCATGTATGCTCTCATCTCTAGAGCATGGTATTGGCCGGGAATGAAGGAGGACATAGAGCACTATACCAAGACTTGCTTGGTGTGCCAACAGGATAAGGTAGAGAGAAGGAAAGAAGCAGGGCTTCTACAGCCACTACCTAACCCTGAGAGACCGTTTGTCTCGTTGTCCATGGATTTCATTACCCATTTTCCCCGAGTGGATGGGATGGCATCGGTATTCATGGTGGTAGACCGATACTCTAAATATGCCATTTTTGTTGCAGCACCTGAGGAGTGCAGAGCTGAGACCACTGCTAGTTTATTTATGACTCATGTAGTCAAGCATTTTGGCTTACCCAGAGAGATCATCAGCGACAGAGACCCTAGATTTACAGGGAAATTTTGGTCTTCATTATTTCAGAAGCTGGGTACAGACCTGAAGATGTCTACAGCTTACCATCCACAGACAGATGGACAGACAGAGAGAGTTAATGCCTTACTGGAGGAGTATCTAAGGCATTATGTCTCTGCCACACAGAAGAATTGGATTAGGCTATTGGACACTGCCCAATTTGCCTATAACATACAGAAGTCATCTGCAACAGGAAAGAGCCCGTTTGAGTTAGCATTGGGGTGGCAACCATTGACACCCATGGATACTTTGAACAGGGGCGCAGGGGGGAAGTGCCAAGCAACCATTGATTTTATGCATGACAGGACTGAGCTGTGGGAGGAAGCTCAGGATTCTCTGAGGGAGGCTAGAGATAGGATGAAGCTCTATGCCGACAGAGACAGGAGGCATGTTGAGTTTGAGGTAGGAGAGTGGGTCCTTCTCAAACTAACACCTCAAATGTGGAGGAAAACAGAAGCCAGGACATATCACAGAGGCTTGGTAAGAAGATATGAAGGTCCTTTCAGGATCCTGAAGAGAGTTGGTCCAGTTTCTTACAGGCTTGATTTACCTAGATGGCTACAGTTTTACCCGACATTCCACACTAGTCTTCTTAAGAAATATCATGTGGATGATAGGCATCCCGACCGGGGACAGGTGAGAAGGCAACCTGCGAGGGGCAGAGTTGAATTTGGCAAGAGGCCAGTGAAGATCTTAGACCATAGAGTCTATGGTTCTAGTTCACCTGGAGGTCAACGTTCTGAATTTTTGATTCAGTGGGCGGAGGAGCCTGAGGAGGATGCGACTTGGGAGAAGACGGAGGATATAGCTCACTTTGAGCAGCTTGCTAGAGCGTACCAGGATCACATGGACTCGAGGGCGAGTTCCATCTCAGGTGGGGGAGTATTGTGATGCCCTGGGTATGCTGGGGTTATACCCCAGCCCATCCTATGGATCCAGCGGGGTTCTGGGGAGGGATGGAGGAGTCTAGAGTGGAGCTAGGCTGATGTTGCAGGGAGCCTACTAGAGGAGTTAGGTTTCTGACATCTGTGTTAGTATGTTTTTGCAGGTACATCTACATACTCTATCCTTGGGCATGGCCTGGGGGTGCTTTGGAGGACTCTGGAGGATTTGGGGTTCTTTTACAGACCAGGGTTAGCTTAACCATGGTTAACTTAACCAGGGTTAGCCTAACCATGGTCTGGGCGCAAGTGGACTTGACCTAGGTTCACACCGGAGGGTTAAGGGGGCTGATCTAGTCTCTTTGGCCTAGGCGCCAACATGTTTGAATGTTTAATTAAGTTGCACATGTCTTGCATGTGACAACTTAAGTGAACATCCAATAAGAGGTTTAAGTGAAGATCCAATAAGCCTATTGGGTTCACTTGGGCGCATATCCATTCCACTTAACGGTTTGGATTCATCCACTTAACCTTGGCGGGTTGGATCACTTAGCAATTTGTTGGATCCGAACCCATTAATTCAAAAGGGCGAACTTAGGGCTTTTGGCGGCTAATCTTCACACGCCAACCTGAGTTTGCGCCACCTTTGGAGAAGGGAAGAAGGCGACATTGTTCTTGAGGCGTTCTTGGTGTTCTTGAGGGAAGAACTCCATCTTCTTCCTTGGCGACTTCCCTTGGGGTTGAGGGAAGTGTTCTT
>CM050447.1:126885064-126910064 GCA_027563935.2 Costus lasius
CCTTGGAGAAGGGGACTGCACTTTGGAGGGGCTGAAGCTTGTGGTCACCTTTGTTCTTGAGCTGAACCGAGAGTGCACATTTGGTGTTTGACACATTGCCCTTTGAGGAGAGGGGGCTGACTTGAGGAGAGGGAGCTGCATTGAGGTGAAGGGGGCTGATCAGCCACTTGCCCTTCATCCACCTTGAGAGGAGATTGCTTGCTGTCCATTAAGGGGCTGAGGGAGTCCCTTGGAGCTTTTGGAGCTTACAACCACCTAGGAGGGCGATCCTAGGGTGGTGCCTCAAGTGCTTGCACTTGAGGAGTATTCTTGGAGCTTGGAGAAGAAGACCGGCCACCTTGGAGGTTGATCTTCATCACTAGCTTTGGAGTGGTATAGCTTACTCACTTGTGCTATTTACATTGCATTAGCTTGTAAGAACATTGTATGCACTTTATGCTATCTTGAGTAGTTGATAGGGTGTTGTTTTATCGATCGGTGTGATTATCGCTGTGTAGTTGTGGATACCTGTATTAGGGTTTGGGCATATGTCTAGTGCCCGTATTCTGTGAACTGCCAGCGATTGTGTGAATTGTCATTGCAGGGCGCTTAGGTTTAAGGTTGTCATTAAGGGTGCATATGGGGTTGAGAAGCAACATGTGCTTGCCACCCGCCCCTTATTGACCTAGGTCTAGGGCTAGGAGAAGGCTAGGACTCAATTCCATCATCACAGCCTTGGAGCTCAGTTCCATCAGAGCTCAGCCCAGAG
Source organism: Costus lasius (assembly GCA_027563935.2). NCBI lineage: Eukaryota > Viridiplantae > Streptophyta > Magnoliopsida > Zingiberales > Costaceae > Costus > Costus lasius. The sequence goes on from CM050447.1 coordinate 126,885,813, forward strand.
AGCGCAGAGGACCAGAGGAGTACTGATCTTGCTTGGGAGACGGTCTTGGATAGCTTCCGCAGATTGAGTGTTGGCTGGCGATTTACACAGAGGTTGTGTAAATTGCGCCATCACGCTCTAGAATTAAGGCAAAAAATTTAGCACAGAATTTGGGGCGTGACAACTGGTATCAGAGCCCACTTCCAGCACAGATCAGCAGGAGTTTACTGGGATTGCCTGAGTTGGGACGAGTGAGTCAGGGATATAGACGTTAGTACAGTTGCTGTTTGGGGGTTGCGTACGTCGGAGCCTAGTGCCCGGGGCGTAATTCCTCAGTAACTTGCTAATCGGTCAGTTCCGACCATTCTGAGACTATCCCCAGTAATTCCTACAGTTCCACAGTTCACACCTTGATACCGAGATAGCACCCTTTACGAGGAGTATGGCAGCACAGGCACAGCTCGAGGAGAGGTTCTCGAGGCTGGAGGCAGCAGTAGCGAGCATACAGCAGTCGATAGGCTTTGAGGATGGTGAGTGGCATGGTGATCCACTTGATGAGCATGTAGCAGCCATACACGGCATCATACATCATGTCCAGCAGGAGACCGAGGCTCAGATCGCAGAGATGACTCATGCTTTTGAGAGTCAGATGGCAGAGATGTCCCAGGGGATGGAGAATCTCATGGGAGACCTGAACTTGGTGAAGATAGGTCTGGCGCACGTGTCAGCTCACCCACCTACACCCACAGCGCCAGCACCAGTTCAGACTGCCAGACGCCATGTTCCAGAGCCCACTACCTTTGCGGGGGCGCGGGGTAGCGAAAGAAGTGGAGAACTTCTTGTTCGATATGGAACATTACTTTAGAGCGGCTGGTATCCCAGCGGCGGAGCGTATTGAGGTTTGCGCGGCCTATTTGAGAGGCGATGCAAAGTTGTGGTGGAGGACCCACATTGCCCCACGGACTGAGGGGGACGCTCCAGAGATCCCAGATTGGGATGCTCTAAAGGCTGAAATGAGGGCACATTTCAGACCAGCTGATACTTTACATAGTGCGAGGATGGCACTAAGATACTTGAAGCACACTGGCAATATTAGGGAATATGTTAAGCAGTTTGGCACTCTACTGCTAGAGGTGCCAAACAAGAGCGAAGAAGAGAAATTCCATGACTTTGTTGGAGGCTTGCAATACTGGGCATATAGAGAGCTCCAGAGGAAGGGAGTCTCTACTTATAGAGAGGCTGTAGCTGCAGCAGATGCATTAGTAGACATGGCAGGGGCCAGGACTACAGCAGCTAAGACCACTTCATCACCACCTAGGAGGCCTACGGGCCAGAGTCAGGCAAAGAAGTGGGTGCCCAACTGGAAAATAGGAAAGGGCGTGGCACATCAGCCACAGGCTCAGTATAGAAAGCCACAGACTCAGCAGAGGAATCCACAGCCAGTGCAACAGAGACCCCAGCCACAGCAGGGGAAAGCTTCTACTTCTGGCGCTAGTACTAGCAGAACTAGGCCAGGATGTTATATTTGCAACGGTCCTCACATGATGAGAGACTGTCCTAGGAAGCAGGGGATAGCTTCCTTAGCTATTGGCGACATGCCAGAGGGCAAGAACGACCAAGGATGCACGGGGGCTTCAGTTAACCCCTTAGTTATTGCTAATATCAGTGCTAGGTCCAGTCCTCTCATGTATGTGGATATTGTGATAAATGACATTCAGATAGCAGCCATGGTTGACACAGGGGCCACCCATCTGTTTGTCTCAGATAGGGTGAAGGAGAGATTGAAGTTGAAAACTATGCCCTGTGCCAACAGTGTCAAGACTGTCAACACAGACCCGAAGAAGGCTACTGGCGTATCATACGATGTTCCTGTGAGGTTGGGAACCTGGTCTGGAAGGGTACATGCTATGGTTATTGCCCTGGATGACTTCGATGTGATAGTGGGCATGGATTTGCTTCGGCGTGCTAAAGCATTTCTAATGCCTCACTTGAATGGTATGCAGATTACTGACGAGCGGTCACCTTGCTTTATACCTTGCCACACTGGGGCGAAGGTAGAGAAGAGCAGCAAAGGCAAGGAGGTCATGGCGGCCTCAGTCGTTGCTAGAGGACTTCGGCGTGGAGAGACCACCTATCTGGCACATGTTAGGTTGGTGGAGGATCTTCCTCAGATCAGTTCAGCATCCGAGCAGAGAGGACATAGGGGAGACTTGATCACCCTTCCCAGTTCTAGCCGCGAGGGAGTTGATATGATATTGGGGGCGGCGGAGATGTCTCTAGGTGATCGAGTTCAGCAGTTACCTGCACCGATAGCAGAGTTATTGCAGGAGTTTAGTGATGTGATACCCCCAGAGATGCCGAAGGTGTTACCACCTAGGCGGGATATCGATCATGCCATAGAGCTGATCCCAGGTGCTGTCCCACCAGCACAGGCGCCATATAGAATGCCACCAGCAGAGCTAGCTGAGTTGAGGAAACAGCTAGATGAGCTTATAGAGTCTGGGTTTATTCAACCGTCGAAGGCACCGTATGGAGCACCAGTTTTGTTCCAGAGGAAGAAAGATGGGTCTATGCGGATGTGTGTAGACTACAGAGCTCTTAACAAAGTGACTGTTAAGAACTCTTATCCTATTCCACTTATTCAAGATCTGATAGATCGCCTTGTGCATGCCAAGGTGTTCAGCAAGCTTGATTTGAGATCTGGATACTGGCAGGTGAGAATTGCAGAGGGAGATGAGCCCAAGACAACCTGCGTTACACGTTATGGGTCATATGAATTTTTGGTTATGCCATTTGGGCTAACCAATGCTCCAGCCACGTTCTGTAACTTGATGAACAACATACTTCATCCGTTCTTGGATAAGTTTGTTGTTGTGTATTTGGACGACATAGTGATATACTCTGGCAGCTTAGAGGAGCACAGAGAACACTTGAGGCAGGTCTTGAGGGTTCTGAGGGAGAACCAGCTATATCTGAAACTTGAAAAATGTGATTTTGCCAAGTCAGAGGTTGAGTTTCTAGGCCATATTGTAGGCTCAGGTCAAGTCAGAATGGATGAAAGAAAGGTGGCGGCAATCAGGGATTGGCCGGCCCCTACATCTGTTAGCACCTTGAGGTCTTTCCTAGGGTTGGCTAATTTCTATAGAAGGTTCATCCAGAGCTACTCCAGGGTAGTAGCGCCACTGACAGATTTATTGAGGAAAGATGTTTCCTGGTGCTGGGAGGGCAGGCACCAGATGGCATTTGATGATTTGAAGAAGAGGGTTACTTCAGAACCCATTCTTAGACTTCCTGATTTCACATTACCGTTTGAGGTGCACACGGATGCTAGTGATAGAGCCTTGGGTGGGGTTCTCATTCAGGAAGGTAGGCCGATTGCCTACGAGAGCAGAAAATTGAAGAATGCTGAGATTAATTATTCTGCTCATGAAAAAGAAATGTTAGCAGTTGTGCATTGTCTGAAGCTATGGAGGGTGTATTTGCTAGGGAGCAAGTTCACAGTGAAGACAGACAATGTAGCAAATACCTTCTTCCAGACCCAGAAGAAGCTATCTGCTAGACAGGCCAGATGGCAGGAGCAGCTGGCCGAATTTGATTTCACTTGGGAGCACAAACCAGGGAGGATACATCAGGTCCCTGATGCATTGAGTAGGATTGTGGAGATCACTCAGTGTTGTGCTATGTCTTACTCTGAGAGTAAGATAATTGGTTTGATCAGAGATTCTGCCATGGGAGATCATGCCTACGAGAAGCTTGTATCTCAGATTCGCATGGGAGTAGTGAGGAGATACTATCTTAGCGATGATGGGTTAATTATGGCACGAGGAGACAGACCCTATGTTCCATCTACTGGGGACATTAGATTTGGTCTGATGCGTGAGTACCACGATACGGTGTGGGCAGGACACCCGGGTGGTAGACGCATGTATGCACTTATTTCGAGAGCTTGGTACTGGCCGGGAATGAAGGAAGATATAGAGCACTATACGAAGACATGTCTTGTATGCCAGCAGGACAAGGTAGAAAGGAAGAAGGAAGCAGGGCTTCTACAGCCTCTACCTGTCCCTGAGAGACCTTTTGTTTCATTATCGATGGACTTCATTACCCATTTTCCCAGAGTGGATGGGATGGGATCGGTGTTCGTGGTGATAGACCGATACTCAAAGTATGCTACTTTTGTTGCAGCACCAGAGGTGTGTATTGCAGAGGTCACTGCAAATTTGTTTATGACTCATGTAGTCAAACACTTTGGATTACCCAGAGAGATAATAAGTGATAGAGACCCGAGATTTACTGGAAAATTCTGGTCTTCTTTATTTCAGAAGATGGGTACTGACCTAAAAATGTCTACAGCATACCATCCACAGACAGATGGACAGACAGAGAGAGTTAATGCCCTACTGGAGGAGTATCTTAGGCATTATGTCTCTGCCACACAGAAAAATTGGATTAGGCTACTGGATACTGCACAGTTTGCCTATAATATTCAAAAGTCATCTGCTACTGGAAAAAGCCCTTTTGAGTTGGTGTTGGGGTGGAAACCACTGACACCTATGGATACATTGAATAGGGGCGCAGGGGGAAAGTGCCAAGCGGCTATAGACTTTGTGCATGACAGATCTGAGCTATGGGAGGAAGCTCAGGATTCTCTGAGGGAGGCTAGAGATAGGATGAAGCTCTATGCCGACAGAGACAGGAGGCATGTGGAGTTTGAGGTAGGAGAGTGGGTCCTTCTCAAACTCACACCTCAGATGTGGAGGAAGACTGTGTTGGGGTATGCCCTTAAGGCTAATGTTTGAGGCCTATGGGAATGTATCTGTATCATGTAATAAACTGTTATGTTTATAAAGGCATGGTTGTTATTCAGTTAGTTACATTGTCTGCTGCAATATATGTTCTTCTGAATAATGTCTCAAAGCTGTTCAGCTAGGCTGACATGCAGTTAAGTCCTTAGTCGATATATCTTGGTGAACATGAGACAGCCTTGATATGGTCAAGACTAATATGTGTTCTAATCTTATAGGATGCTTTGAGCATGGAATAAGATGTAGACTCATGGGTACATTGGATGTACTGGACAGACCCTACTAGGATGTTCAATTGTTTGTCACAATGTGAATATTCCTTGAATATGACAAGTGGCACATTTCCTCTGACTTGAGATCACTTGTGTTTTCTAAATGATGATTGTCATTGTTTTGAGGTAGTTCAATATCATTTGAAACATAATGATTATAGACTATCTTGGATGATGAGCTTGAGTCAGGTTAGGGCACTAGTGATAGACATAGGATTGCCGTCTCCTTGTTTAAGGAGTGTGATGTTCTAAAGGGGCCCCCTGGATGAGATGATTGAGAGAGTGTATGGCCATACCCAGGTGACAGTGTTCATCTGATCTAATCATGCTCATCATATTGGAGTTACGAGCTTGACAGGCTTGTCCAATAAGAACATCCAGTGGCAAAGGAAATATGCATGCCTTGTGAAATGATTCACACTTGTGCTGTGGTTTGGGTGTAGTCTTGGAAGACTCTTTCCTCTATATCGGGAGACAGTGATGTGTTGCTAGATACCCCTCACTGATCGTGATAATGAGAATTATCGTTACTGTAGGAAACCCCTAATTATAGGGGAGAAACCCTAATCATGCGATTCTAACAAGCATGGCGGAAAAAGGGTTTCAAGATCGCATATGAATCTATAAGATCAACTTATGTTATGAAAAGGAATCATACCAACGCCATGGATTTGGAAGTCGGTTTGGAAGAAGAGATCAAACTAGGTCTCCTCCACAAGTCCACACACAAGATGAAGATGCTCACTTCCTTGAGATCTCTTGTGCTAGCAAGACCCTCAAGCCTTCTTGTCGAATGGAAGGGGATGATGAATCTCCTTGTTGCCGAGAGCTTCACTTGCCTAGCCTCTCCTTCTCGTCGTCAACCACACCTCAACGAAATTGTCCAAGGCGTTCAAGAGAAGAGCACAAACGCTTATGCGTTTAGGCGCTTTTTGTGAAACCGGCCATGATGACTGTCCATAAATGGAAGCTCATCATGCCATGCGCTCAAGCCAACCTCAAACGCATTTGAGCATTGAACCATGCGTTCACAATTGTGAACCGGTTCAAGCTAAACCGTTTCAATCGACTTTGGTTCATGAACCAAACCGAAATGGCTCAAGCCATGTGGTCTAGACCATATTGAACCCCAAGGCTCATGATCTAACCGTTCATCACCTGATGCCCCTGATCTCTTCGATCTAGCATCATCTCTCTCGATCCAAGCTTACCGATCTCAAGCCCTAATCAATCAAACATGATCAGGCTAGATCTCACTTACAATCAGAGATTAAATCCCCTTAAACTGAACCCAAAGAATTCAGTCCACACGATCTGACTCAAGTAAGCCATATCATCATATTGTGCGACCCTGAGGGTTTCCTCTAAATGTCGGTAACGATAACTTACGTTATCACGATCAGTGAGGGGTATCTAGCAACACATCACTGTCTCCCGATATAAAGGAAAGAGTCTTCCAAGACTACTCCCAAACCAAGGCACAAGTGTGACTCTATTCACAAGGCATACATTTATCCTTTGCCACTGGATGTTCTTATTGGACAAGCATGTCAAGCTTGTAACTCCAATACGATGAGCATGATTAGATCAGATGAACATAGTCATCTGGGTATGGCCATACACTTCCTCAATCATCTCATATAAGGGGGGCCCTTTAGAACATCACACTCCTTAAACAAGGAGACGGCAATCCTTTATCTATCACAAGTGCCCTAACCTGACTCAAGCTCACCATCCAAGATAGTCTATAATCATTATGTTTCAAATGATATTGAACTACCTCAAGACAATGACAATCATCATTTAGAAACACAAGTGATCTCAAGTCAGAGGACATGTGCCACTTGCTGCTTACAAGGATCATTCACATTGTGACAAGCAATGGAATATCCCAGTAGGGTCTGTCCAGTACATCCAATGTACCCATGAGTCTACATCTTATTCCATGCTCGAAGCATCCTATAAGATTAGCACTCATATTAGTCTCAATCATATCAAGGCTGTCTCATGTTCACCAAGATATCTCGACTAAGGACATACAGCCTGTCAGCCTAGCTGAACAGCTTTGAGACATTATTCAGAAGCACACTCATTGCAGCAGACAAGGTAACAACCTGAATAATAACCATGCCTTTCATAAACATAAGAGTTTATTACATGATACTTTTACAATCCCAAAGGCCTCAAACATTAGCCTTAAGGGCATACCCCAACAATCTCCCACTTGCACTTAATCTAATGGTTGAGAAATCTCAAACCCATATTATTACAGTGCTTCTCATGCTTCTGCTGCGCCAGAGGCTTGGTAAGCGGGTCTGCCAGATTGTCATCTGTATGAACCTTGCAAATCTTGATCTCGCCACGATCAATGATCTCCCGGATCAAGTGAAACCGTCTCTGTATGTGCTTGGACTTCTGGTGCGACCGCGGTTCCTTTGCTTGTGCTATAGCTCCAGTGTTATCACAAAAGATAACCAAAGGATCTGCACTCGAAGGAACGACACCAAGTTCTCTCACGAACTTACGAATCCACACTGCCTCCTTGGATGCTTCCGAGGCTGCAACATACTCGGCTTCTGTTGTGGAATCAGCAACAGTTGACTGTTTGAAACTTTTCCACACCACTGCTCCACCATTCAAGCTAAAAACATAGCCTGATTGCGATCGGAAATCATCCTGGTCCGACTGGAATGAAGCGTCAGTATATCCCTCTATACTGAGTTCTTCCTGACCACCATATATCAAGAACATATCTTTGGTCCTCCGCAGATATTTTAAAATGTTATTGACTGCAATCCAGTGCGCCAAACCTGGATTACTTTGGAATCGACTGGTCACGCTTAACCCGTAAGCGACGTCTGGGCGAGTACACAACATCGCATACATAATGGACCCAATAGCCGAAGCATAAGGCGTATTGTCCATTTCATCTTTCTCAGTCTGTGTTTGTGGACACTGACTCTTCGAAAGATTCAGACCATGTCTGACTGGAAGATATCCACGTTTAGAATTCTCTAAATGGAATCTCTCCAGGACTTTATCGATGTACGTACTCTGGCACAGCCCGAGAAGCCTCTTAGATCTATCCCAGTAGATCTTCACACCTAGTACATAGGCTGCTTCTCCTAGATCTTTCATCTGAAAACATTTTCCTAACCATGCCTTAACAGCATGCAGTTCAGGAATATCGTTTCCAATGATCAAGATATCATCGACGTAGAGGATTAGGAATGTAATCACGCTCCCACTAAACCTCTTATATACACACGGGTCATCCTCGTTCTTGATGAAACCAAACTCAGAGATTGATTCATCAAAACGAATGTTCCAGCTCCTTGATGCTTGTTTCAGCCCATAAATGGACTTCTTTAACTTGCATATTTTATGACGATCTGATGGATTAGTGAAACCTTCCGGTTGTGTCATATACACATCCTCATCCAGATTTCCATTAAGGAAAGCTGTTTTCACATCCATCTGCCAGATCTCATAATCGTAATATGCTGCTATTGCGAAAAGAATCCGAATAGACTTAAACATGGCTACAGGTGAGAAAGTTTCATCATAATCTATCCCGTAGATTTGTTTGAAACCTTTCGCAACTAGCCTGCCTTTATAGGTAACCACGTTACCATCCATGTCAATCTTCTTCTTGAAGATCCATTTACAGCCTATAGGGATTACTCCCGGAGGCGGATCAATCAAATCCCAGACTTGATTATCTGACATGGAGTCCATCTCGGCTCGCATAGCATCAAGCCATCTAGCTGACTCCGGTCCACTGACCGCATCCGCATAAGTTAGGGGTTCATCATTATCAATGATGTAGACTCCGTCATAGCGCTCAGGCTGTCGACGGATCCTACCCGATCTTCGCGGTTCCCGTGATATCTGAGCCTCAGGTTGTTCAGTAACCTGATCTACCAGCTCAGGCATATCCAACTCTGCTTGACTACTTTGTCCTTCCTCTGGAATCTCATCCAGCTTTATTTCTCTCCCACTGGCCTCTTGCAGAAGAAATTCCTTCTCAAGAAATACGGCCGTCCGAGCAACAAATACCTTGTTCTCCTTGGGATCGTAGAAATAATAACCCTTAGTTTCCTTAGGGTAACCGACAAAGATGCATTTGTCAGATCTGCTCTCTAGTTTCCCAGAGGCGAGCTTTTTGACATAAGCCTCGCAACCCCAGATCCTGATAAATGTCAAGCTAGGCTGTTTCCCATACCATAACTCATATGGCGTCTTTGAAACTGCCTTGGATGGCACTCGGTTTAGTACCTTTGCAGCTGTTTCCAGTGCAAAACCCCAAAAGGAATATGGAAGAGTAGCCTGACTCATCATAGAACGAACCATATCAAGTAGCGTTCTATTTCTCCTCTCGGACACACCATTCCATTGCGGTGTTCCTGGCGGAGTGAGCTGTGAGATAATCCCACACTCTTTCAGATAGTCAGTAAACGCATGACTCAGGTATTCACCACCTCGATCAGAACGAAGTGCCTTGATATTTCGGCCTAGCTGATTTTGTACTTCATTTTTGAACTCTTTGAACTTGTCAAAAGATTCACTTTTATGTCTCATTAAATAGACATATCCATACCTACTGAAATCATCAGTAAAGGTAATGAAGTACTGATAGCCACCTCTGGCATGTTTACCAAAAGGCCCACACACATCACTGTGTATAAGGTCCAGTAAACCTGAAGCCCTTTGACCTTTGTGAGGAAAAGGTGACTTCGTCATTTTACCCATCAAACAAGCTTTGCATGTATCAATCTCCTCATAGGAGAATGATCCCAGCAGTCCATGATCATGCAACCGCTTAATGCGCTTCTCGTTTATATGGCCTAAACGACTATGCCATAACAAGGTGCTGTCATCAGCATACTTGGCTTTCTTATTATCAATATTTTGTATAGAATTGTCCATGTCCAACATGTATAACCCATTGTTAATTGAACCAGTTGCATACACAATATTATCACGAGATAAAACACACTTTGAAATCTTGCATTCAAAGGCAAATCCTTTCCTGACAAGAGCAGGAATAGAGATAATATTCTTTGTGATACTTGGTACAAAATAACAATTGTTTAATTCTAATACAATGCCAGATGGTAAAGAAATGAAATAGTCTCCTACAGCAACAGCAGCAACCCGTGCCCCGTTTCCAACTCGTAGGTCTACCTCATGCTGTCCCACCTGCCTTCTTCTCTTGAGTTCCTGCACATTTGAACAAATGTGAACTCCACATGCAGTGTCCAACACCCATGATATAGAAGAAGAAGATAACATGACCTCAGTCACATATATACCTGAGCCAGAAGCGATGCTTCCTCTCTTATCTCCTTGGAGCGCTTTACAGTCCTTTTTCCAGTGACCCAGCTGGCCACAGTGGAAACACCTGTTATCCTTCGACCGCTTCACCTTCTGTTTCAGGGCCTTGCTGTAATTCTTGACAGGGGCCTTGCCCTTCTTCCCCTTCTTCTTGTTCCTTGAAGGAACCATCAAGACAGAGGTTGAAGGCTTACCCTTCAGAGTTTCCTCAGTTGTCAAGAGCATATTCAGCAGCTCTGCCGGCGTACAATCGATCTTGTTCATATTAAAGTTAATGATGAACACATCGAAAGAAGGCGGAAGAGACTACAGAATAATGTCCACAGCAAGCTCCTGGTTGATGGTATGCCCCAGTTTCTCTAGAGCCTCCTTGTGCCCAATCATCTTGAGCACGTGAGCTCCCACTGGGCTCCCCTCAGCCAGTTTGCTCTGAAAGAAGAGCTTCGTCAGATTATAGCGTTCAGTCCTCGCCTGTGCAGCATACAGCATCTTGAGGTTCGCTATAATTTCTATAGCCGACATGTCCTCATGCTGACGCTGCAGCGGTGGCGTCATAGACGCTAGCATCAGGCAAGCGACATCAATGCTATCATTGACGTGCTTTTCGTAGGCATCCCGAACCGCCCTTGCGGCGTTCGGAGCGGGCTGCGGCGGTATCGCCGTCTCGAGGACATACAGTTTCCTCTCTGCCTTAAGAACGATCTTAAGGTGTCCGAACCAGTCAGAGAAGTTCGGCCCAGCAAACTTCTCCCTTTCCAGTAGGGATCGCACATTGAAGCTCATGGTGTTCGTTGCTGCAGGAATCTACAACAAGCAAGAACAGCAAGGTCAGTATCAATGTTCAGAATCAATCTAGGACTTAAGAAAGATTCTTTTCTCACTATTTTGTCTGACTGAAAAATCCAGTAAACAGTCCGAAAGAGTAACACTCTTTTAGTGAGATGGGATCCAGATTTCATACTTGGTCTCCGCGTCCCGCTCAGGCGAGATAAGATGCACAGAGATGACAAGCACTAATTTCTGGTAGGCTGTCCCAGCCAATCGCCAACCCGTGCGATTCCCCTTCATCTTGGCAATCCAGCAGACTGTGCCAACTGAGTTGGTACAACACAGTCTCTGATCCCAGAGATGGCTGCCTCCATGTGCTACCATATGCGCCACATATGTAGTCTACATGGTCAAGCTAACCCGACCTACTCCCTGGACCACCACGTGCTATGCTGAGCAACGAGAGGGGATAAATCCCAACTCTGTAACACGCAGGTGAAATCCGGCACCGTCTGAAGATAGATGGACGTGCCCACTGAGTGGGTTCAACACGGCTCCAACGATAGTCAGAAAGGTGAGGTTTCGCGTCAGAAGGCTTACGAGCTTGATATGTTAGCGTTGGATTTTAACGGTCTTTTATCTTCTTACTATCAGGCATATCCTATGGCTATAGCAGAAGATAAACTTAAACATGCAACTCTAATTATTTGCAATAAGTAGAAAGCATGATCTTATGTGGTAAAAGCCCATGAACCCTAGTAAGACCTTAATTTTACTTAAGTCTTCACTTGAGCTCCTTGGCATCTCATCTGGTCCAACCTAGGGCCCTAGCGCCAAGAGCACCTCAGGTGCGCCACCAGCTGAATGCCCCTTTATGATGTGTGCATTTGTACTCTTGTCTAATCAAAGTACATTTGATCTATCTAGACAAGGTTGACACACAGGTCAACAACATTTCATAAATTAAAACAATGTGATTCGCAGATCACAAATTAATTTACAATTTAAACCCAGGCACGCAGGCCCCAGCACAGCACACAATAGGGCAACCCACATAAGACTAAATAGACAAGCATCATGGCATCAAATCATCATGTGATCCAATCAAGAAATTAAATTTTGAAAAACCCCATGGCATCAATTTTAATTTCCTTACGAGCCCTACAACCTTACAATGGTCCATTGATAGGGATCCACTCATCCATCTAGTTAGATCCTTTGCCCTTGCATGCACCGAGTCCTAACTGACCCGAGTTGACCTAATGGTCAACCATGCATGCCCCAAGGGCTGAACCACCCCATGAGTTTTGGCAAGCGGGTGTGACCCCGGGCCTAACTCAAGTGTGTTCAGTAGTTGTCTCAACCAGACCTCGCTACACGCCCTAGATGCAGTCAACCTATAGCCACCTTGTGCTTGCGCATAGGTGCCATTGGGTCAACCCATCTGAGCTGTCAGATGGTCTGATCAGACTTGGATCTAACCTAGTGGTGACTTCAACCCCATCAACCCATCTAAGGGTTTAATGTAGTGGCACCTTAGATCTAATTATGCGCGCAAGATGTAAGGTTTTAGAAAACATTTAGAACATGCGCAATGATACAAACAAACAACATGCTTGCATATAACCCTTAGATCTAAGGGGGTCCTCTTCAAGGAGGAGCGCATACTTTAGGGGGTCCCCTTCAAGGGGGAGCGCATACTTTATCAAAGCCATGATACAAGCGCAACTTAAAGCATGATATCATGCGCAACTTCATGAAAGCAAGATACATGCGCAACCTCATGAAAACAAGATACATGCGCAACCTCATGAAAACAAAGCATGCTTCAAGTAAAAGTAAGCGCAACTTGAATGTATGGATCACAAATAAGCAATCATATAGATCATATCAAGAGCCTAGCTCTGATACCAATTGTAGGAACCCTAGTAATTATAGGGGAGAAACCCTAATCATGCGATTCTAACAAGCATGGCGGAAAAAGGGTTTCAAGATCGCATATGAATCTATAAGATCAACTTATGTTATGAAAAGGAATCATACCAACGCCATGGATTTGGAAGTCGGTTTGGAAGAAGAGATCAAACTAGGTCTCCTCCACAAGTCCACACACAAGATGAAGATGCTCACTTCCTTGAGATCTCTTGTGCTAGCAAGACCCTCAAGCCTTCTTGTCGAATGGAAGGGGATGATGAATCTCCTTGTTGCCGAGAGCTTCACTTGCCTAGCCTCTCCTTCTCGTCGTCAACCACACCTCAACGAAATTGTCCAAGGCGTTCAAGAGAAGAGCACAAACGCTTATGCGTTTAGGCGTTTTTTGTGAAACCGGCCATGATGACTTTCCATAAATGGAAGCTCATCATGCCATGCGCTCAAGCCAACCTCAAACGCATTTGAGCATTGAACCATGCGTTCACAATTGTGAACCGGTTCAAGCTAAACCGTTTCAATCGACTTTGGTTCATGAACCAAACCGAAATGGCTCAAGCCATGTGGTCTAGACCATATTGAACCCCAAGGCTCATGATCTAACCGTTCATCACCTGATGCCCCTGATCTCTTCGATCTAGCATCATCTCTCTCGATCCAAGCTTACCGATCTCAAGCCCTAATCAATCAAACATGATCAGGCTAGATCTCACTTACAATCAGAGATTAAATCCCCTTAAACTGAACCCAAAGAATTCAGTCCACACGATCTGACTCAAGTAAGCCATATCATCATATTGTGCGACCCTGAGGGTTTCCTCTAAATGTCGGTAACGATAACTTACGTTATCACGATCAGTGAGGGGTATCTAGCAACACATCACTGTCTCCCGATATAAAGGAAAGAGTCTTCCAAGACTACTCCCAAACCAAGGCACAAGTGTGACTCTATTCACAAGGCATACATTTATCCTTTGCCACTGGATGTTCTTATTGGACAAGCATGTCAAGCTTGTAACTCCAATACGATGAGCATGATTAGATCAGATGAACATAGTCATCTGGGTATGGCCATACACTTCCTCAATCATCTCATATAAGGGGGGCCCTTTAGAACATCACACTCCTTAAACAAGGAGACGGCAATCCTTTATCTATCACAAGTGCCCTAACCTGACTCAAGCTCACCATCCAAGATAGTCTATAATCATTATGTTTCAAATGATATTGAACTACCTCAAGACAATGACAATCATCATTTAGAAACACAAGTGATCTCAAGTCAGAGGACATGTGCCACTTGCTGCTTACAAGGATCATTCACATTGTGACAAGCAATGGAATATCCCAGTAGGGTCTGTCCAGTACATCCAATGTACCCATGAGTCTACATCTTATTCCATGCTCGAAGCATCCTATAAGATTAGCACTCATATTAGTCTCAATCATATCAAGGCTGTCTCATGTTCACCAAGATATCTCGACTAAGGACATACAGCCTGTCAGCCTAGCTGAACAGCTTTGAGACATTATTCAGAAGCACACTCATTGCAGCAGACAAGGTAACAACCTGAATAATAACCATGCCTTTCATAAACATAAGAGTTTATTACATGATACTTTTACAATCCCAAAGGCCTCAAACATTAGCCTTAAGGGCATACCCCAACAGTTACCGACATTTAAAGGAAACCCTCAGGGTCGCACAATTTGATGATATGGCTTACTTAAGTCAGATCGTGTGGACTGAATTGTTCAGGTTCAGTTTAAAGGGATTTAATCTCTGATTGTGAGTGAGATCTGGTCTGATCATGTTTGATTGATTAGGGCTTAAGATCGGTAAGCTTCGATCGAGAGAATAGATGCCAGATCGGTCAGATCAGGGGCATCGAGGAGATCGACGGTTAGATCGGGAACCTTAGGGTTTATTTAAGATCTAGACTAGATCATTGGCTTGATTGGTTCTTAAACCGAACCAAAGTGAACCGGCTCACTTGATGAGCGCATGGTTCAAGGGGAGAGGAGTTGGCGACAAGTTCACTTGGCGTGAACGTTGGGGTGAGGAGTGGTTACTATTTTTAGTAACCATGATCTCCACTTGGAGAGGACGCTCATCCAAATAGAGTATACCCTATTTTCGCCAACACAATTATTCCTCTCGCCCATATTCCTCTCGACTCTCGTGAGTGTGGCGACGCTTGAAGGATTGAGGAGGATTCGGCCAAGAGAAAAGATCTCCATCCCTTTCTCATTCGATCAAGGATTCTTTGAACCCTTGCTAGCACAAGGAGCAACAAAGAGTTTGCCTTCATCCTCTTGTGTGCGAGACTTTGGAGAAGTGGCACTTGCGACTTTAGCTTCCAAGGCGACATCTACTCCACGGCGATGGTATGATCGTTTTGCATCATCTTGAATAGCTTTTCATTAAGTTGATCTTTTAACATGCAAGTCGATTCTATAACCCTAGTTTCCGCAAGTCAAAATTTTATGCGCCATCACTTTAGGGTTTTTGCTCCCCCACGAAGGGGACCCCCCTAATCTAAGGGGCACTTTGAGACTGAAGCTAGAACTTATCACAGAGGCCTTGTAAGAAGATATGAAGGTCCTTTCAAGATTATCAAGAGAGTTGGTCCAATGTCTTACAGGCTTGATTTACCCAGTTCTATCCTACTTTCCACACCAGTCTTTTGAAGAAATACCATGGAGATGATAGGCATCCCGACCGTGGACAGGTGAGAAGACAACCTGCGAGGGGCAGAGTTGATTATGGGAAGTGTGATGCCCTGGGTACTATGGGGTACTACCCCGCCTTTCCCATGGACTCATAGAGGTTATGAGTAGGGATTAAGGGGGTAAAATGGATGGAGCATACACATGGAAAAAAAAGGTAAGGTTCAATGTAGGAGGTTACATGAACCTTAGAGCATTATTTGAGCTTGTGTAGAGGTGTGTACAAGCTTGCAAAAAAATATGTCATGGCCAAGACTTGAACCCAAGACCTATGAGAGAACCAAGCCTTATGTTGCATGAAGTAACCAACCCAAGCGTGGGTCACTAGCTGAAAGAAGATGGAGCGCATTTCACTTAAACTCTTCTTAATACAAAAGGGTAAAATTGACAAAATGCAAGTGAAATTGGGGATCTCGATTGGATTGGAGAAAGAATCGGATTCGGCCAAGGAAGAAACCGAAGTTTGAGGAGAGACATTCGGTCTTGGAAGCTTGAAGCCGAAGGTTGGTGGAGATCTTGTGGGAGGAGCTCGGCTTGGAGGTCTAGGCGAGTCCTTCCCTTCTCTTTCTCTTGGCGAGTTCCCTTGGGGCTAAGGGGATACTTGTTGGCGAGCTGCTCATCACACTCAAGGCTGAGGCGAGTTCTTGAGGTGTGTTCTTGAGGAAGAGCTTTGAGAGGAAGAGGGGCTGTTCTTAGCGAGTTCTTGAGGGAAGAACTCTTGCATCCGGCAGCCATCTTCCACCACCACCATCTCCGGCAGCATATTGAAGTGGCAGCACCTTGCTGTCCACTTGGAGCTCACGGTTTTGGTTCCCTTGGAGAAGGGGACTGCACTTTGGAGGGGCTGAAGCTTGCGGCCACCTTTGTTCTTGAGCTGAACCGAGAGTGCACATTGGGTGTTTGATACATTGCCCTTTGAGGAGAGGGGGCTGACTTGAGGAGAGGGAGCTGCATTGAGGTGAAGGGGGCTGATCAGCCACTTGCCCTTCATCCACCTTGAGAGGAGATTGCTTGCTGTCCATTAAGGGGCTGAGGGAGTCCCTTGGAGCTTTTGGAGTTTACAACCACCTAGGAGGGCGATCCTAGGGTGGTGCCTCAAGTGCTTGCACTTGAGGAGTATTCTTGGAGCTTGGAGAAGAAGACCGGCCACCTTGGAGGTTGATCTTCATCACTAGCTTTGGAGTGGTATAGCTTACTCACTTGTGCTATTTACATTGCATTAGCTTGTAAGAACATTTGGCACCCTGCATACTGGGGGTTGTATGGGGGACATGCCATGGGGGCATGAGGGCATGTCCCCCTACTACGCCCAATATACAAAGTGTCACCTAGTAGAGTTTCCCCATGTCCCCCCTACTACCTCCAGTATGCAGACTGCCACCGATGTGCCAAAGGCTTCCCAAGCCGTTGCAAGGCTAATTTTACACATTTGGCACTCTGCAAATTGGGGGTAGTACGGGGCACATGAGATGGGAGCATGAGGGCACATCCCCCCGACTACCCCCAGTATGCAACGTGCCACCTAGTAGAGTTCCCCCATGTCCCCCTATTACCTCCAGTATGCAAACTGCCACCGATGTGCAAAAGCCTTCCCAAGCCGTAACAAGGCTAATTTTACACATTTGGCACTTTGCATACTGGGGGTAGTACGGGGGACATGCCCCCATGCCATGGGGGCATGTCCCCCGTAATACCCCCAGTGTGATGCCCTGGGTAGTATGGGGTACTACCCCGCCTTTCCCATGGACTCATAGAGGTTATGAGTAGGGATTAAGGGGGTAAAATGGATGGAGCATACACATGGAAAAAAGGTAAGGTTCAATGTAGGAGGTTACATGAACCTTAGAGCATTATTGGAGCTTGTGTAGAGGTGTGTACAAGCTTGCAAAAAAAATATGTCATGGCCAAGACTTGAACCCAAGACCTATGAGAGAACCAAGCCTTATGTTGCATGAGGTAACCAACCCAAGCGTGGGTCATTTGCTGAAAGAAGTGGAGGCGCCTTCCACTTAAACTCTTCTTAATGCAAAAGGGCAAATTTGTCAAAAGGCTAGACGAATTGGGGATCTCACTTAGATTGGAAATCGGATTGGAAAAGAACATTCGGCCAAAGGAGAGAACCGAAGCTTGGTGGTGACGTTCTTGGAGAGAAGGAGCTCGGCTTGGAGGTCTAGGCGAGTCCTTCCCTTCCCTTTCTCTTGGCGAGTTCCCTTGGGGCTGAGGGAACATTTGTGGGCGAGCTGCTCATCACACTCAAGGCTTGGCGAGTTCTTGAGGTGTGTTCTTGAGGAAGGATTGGCTGAGTTCGACCTTGTGGAGAGGAAGAGCTTTGAGAGGAGGAGCGGCTGTCCTTGGAGAGTTCTTGAGGGAAGAAAGCTTCCATCCGGCAGCCATCTTTCCACCACCACCATCTCCGGCAGCATATTGAAGTGGCAGCACCTTGCTGTCCACTTGGAGCTCACGGCTTTAGTTCCCTTGGGGGAAAAGGGGACTGCATTTGGCGCACTTTGGAGGGGCTGAAGCTTGCGGCCACCTTTGTTCTTGAGCTGAACCTAGAGTGCACATTTGGTGTTTGATACATTGCCCCTTTGAGGAGAGGGGGCTGACTTGAAGAGAGGGAGCTGATTTGAGGTGAAGGGGGCTGACCAGCCACTTGCCCTTCATCCACATTGAAGGCGATTGCTTGCTGTCCATTAGGGGGCTGAGGGAGTCCCTTGGAGCACTTGGAGCTTTTGGAGCTTACAACCACCTAGGAGGGCGATCCTAGGGTGGTGCCTCAAGTGCTTGCACTTGAGGAGTATTCTTGGAGCTTGGAGGAGAAGACCGGCCACCTTGGAGGTTGATCTTCATCACTAGCTTTGGAGTGGTATAGCTTACTCACTTGTGCTATTTACATTGCATTAGCTTGTAAGAACATTGTATGCACTTTATGCTATCTTGAGTAGTTGATAGGTTGTTGTTTTATCGATCGGTGTGATTATCGCTGTGTAGTTGTCGATACTTGTATTAGGGTTTGGGCATATGTCTAGTGCCCGTATATTGTGAACTGCCAGCGATTGTGTGAATTGTCATTGCAGGGCGCTTAGGTTTTAAGATTGTCATTAAGGGTGCATATGGGGTTGAGAAGCAACATGTGCTTGCCACCCGCCCCTTATTGACCTAGGTCTAGGGCTAGGAGAAGGCTAGGACTCAGTTCCATCATCACAGCCTTGGAGCTCAGTTCCATCAGAGCTCAGCCCAGAGAGCGCAGAGGACCAGAGGAGTACTGATCTTGCTTGGGAGACGATCTAGGCTATTTCCGCAAATTGAGTGTTGGCTGGCGATTTACACAGAGGTTGTGTAAATTGCGCCATCACGCTCTAGAATTTAAGGCAAAAATTTAGCACAGAATCCGGGGCGTGACAACTGGTATCAGAGCACACTTCCAGCACAGATCAGCAGGAGTTTACTGGGATTGCCTGAGTTGGGACGAGTGAGTCAGGGATATAGACGTTAGTACAGTTACTGTTTGGGGGTTGCGTACGTCGGAGCCTAGTGCCCGGGGCGTAATTCCTCAGTAACTTGCTAATCGATCAGTTCCGACCATTCTGAGACTATCCCCAGTAATTCCTACAGTTCCACAGTTCACACCTTGATACCGAGATAGCGCCATTTACTAGGAGTATGGCAGTATAGGCACAGCTCGAGGAGAGGTTCTCGAGGCTGGAGGCAGCAGTAGCGAGCATACAGCAGTCGATAGGCTTTGAGGATGGTGAGTGGCATGGTGATCCACTTGATGAGCGTGTAGCAGCCATACACGGCATCATACATCATGTCCAGCAGGAGACCGAGACCCAGATCGCAGAGATGAGTCATGCTTTTGAGAGTCAGATGGCAGAGATGTCTCAGGGGATGGAGAATCTCATAGTAGATCTGAACTTGGTGAAGTTAGGTCTGGCGCACGTGTCAGCTCACCCACCTACACCCACAGCGCCAGCACCAGTCCAGACTACTAGACGCCATGTTCCAGAGCCCACTACCTTTGCGGGGGCGCGGGTAGCGAAGGAAGTGGAGAACTTCCTATTCGACATGGAACACTACTTTAGAGCAGCCGGTATCCCAGCGGCGGAGCGTATAGAGGTTTGCGCGGCCTATCTGAGAGGCGACGCAAAGTTGTGGTGGAGGACCCACATTGCCCCACGGACAGAGGGGGACGCTCCAGAGATCCTAGATTGGGATGCTCTTAAGGCTGAAATGAGGGCACATTTCAGACCAGCTGATACTTTACATAGTGCGAGGATGGCACTGAGATATCTGAAGCACACGGGCCACATTAGAGATTATGTCAAGCAGTTTGGCACTCTACTGCTAGAGGTGCCAAACAAGAATGAAGAAGAGAAATTCCATGATTTTATCGGTGGCTTGCAAGATTGGGCATACAGAGAACTCCAGAGGAAGGGAGTCTCTACATATAGAGAGGCTGTAGCTGCAGCAGATGCATTAGTAGACATGGCAGGGGCCAGGACTACAGCAGCTAAAACCACTTCATCACCACCTAGGAGGCCTACGGGCCAGAGTCAGACGAAGAAGTGGGTGCCCAACTGGAAAAAAGGAAAGAGCGTGGCACATCAGCCACAGGCTCAGTATAGAAAGCCACAAACTCAGCAGAGGAATCCACAGCCAGTGCAACAGAGACCCCAGCCACAGCAGGGGAAAGCTTCTACTTCTGGCACAGCTAGTACTAGCAGAACTAGGCCAGGATGCTATATCTGCAACGGTCCTCACATGATGAGAGACTGTCCAAGGAAGCAGGGGATAGCTTCCTTAGCTATTGGCGACATGCCAGAGGGCAAGAACGACCAAGGATGCACGGGGGCTTCAGTTAACCCCTTAGTTATTGCTAATATCAGTGCTAGGTCCAGTCCTCTCATGTACGTGGATATTGTGATAAATGACATTCAGATAGCAGCCATGGTTGACACAGGGGCCACCCATCTGTTTGTCTCAGATAGGGTGAAGGAGAGATTGAAGTTGAAAACTATGCCCTGTGCCAACAGTGTCAAGACTGTCAACACAGACCCGAAGAAGGCTACTGGCGTATCATACGATGTTCCTGTGAGGTTGGGAACCTGGTCTGGAAGGGTACATGCTATGGTTATTGCCCTGGATGACTTCGATGTGATAGTGGGCATGGATTTGCTTCGGCGTGCTAAAGCATTTCTAATGCCTCACTTGAATGGTATGCAGATTACTGATGAGCGGACACCTTGCTTTATACCTTGCCACACTGGGGCGAAGGTAGAGAAGAGCAGCAAAGGCAAGGAGGTCATGGCGGCCTCAGTCGTTGCTAGAGGACTTCGGCGTGGAGAGACCACCTATCTGGCACATGTTAGGTTGGTGGAGGATCTTCCTCAGATCAGTTCAGCATCCGAGCAGAGAGGACATAGGGGAGACTTGATCACCCTTCCCAGTTCTAGCCGCGAGGGAGTTGAGATGAGTTTGAGGGCGGCGGAGATGTCTCTAGGTGATCGAGTTCAGCAGTTACCTGCACCGATAGCAGAGTTATTACAGGAGTTTAGTGATGTGATACCCCCAGAGATGCCGAAGGTGTTACCACCTAGGCGGGATATCGATCATGCCATAGAGCTGATCCCAGGTGCTGTCCCACCGGCACAGGCGCCATATAGAATGCCACCAGCAGAGCTAGCTGAGTTGAGGAAACAGCTAGATGAGCTTATAGAGTCTGGGTTTATTCAACCATCAAAGGCACCGTACGGAGCACCAGTTTTGTTCCAGAGGAAGAAAGATGGGTCTATGCGGATGTGTGTAGACTACAGAGCTCTTAACAAAGTGACTGTTAAGAACTCTTATCCTATTCCACTTATTCAAGACTTGATTGACCGGCTTGTGCATGCCAAGGTGTTCAGCAAGCTTGATTTGAGATCTGGATACTGGCAGGTGAGAATTGCAGAGGGAGATGAGCCCAAGACAACCTGCGTTACACGTTATGGGTCATATGAATTTTTGGTTATGCCATTTGGGCTAACAAATGCTCCAGCCACTTTCTGTAACCTGATGAACAACATACTTCATCCATTCCTGGATAAGTTTGTTGTAGTATATTTGGACGACATAGTGATATACTCTGGCAGCTTAGAGGAGCATGAGGAACACTTGAGGCAGGTCTTGAGGGTTCTGAGGGAGAACCAGCTATATCTGAAGCTTGAAAAATGTGATTTTGCCAAGTCAGAGATTGAGTTTCTTGGACATATTGTTGGCTCAGGTCAAGTCAGAATGGATGAAAGAAAGGTGGCGGCAATCAGGGATTGGCCGGCCCCTACATCTGTTAGCACCTTGAGGTCTTTCCTAGGGTTGGCTAACTTCTATAGAAGGTTCATCCAGGCCTACTCCAGGGTAGTAGCGCCACTGACAGATTTATTGAGGAAAGATGTTTCCTGGTGCTGGGAGGGCAGGCACCAGATGGCATTTGATGATTTGAAGAAGAGGGTTACTTCAGAACCCATTCTCAGACTTCCTGACTTCACATTACCTTTTGAGGTGCACACGGATGCTAGTGATAGAGCCTTGGGTGGGGTTCTTATTCAGGAAGGTAGGCCGATTGCCTACGAGAGCAGAAAATTGAAGAATGCTGAGATTAATTATTTTGCTCATGAAAAAGAAATGTTAGCAGTTGTGCATTGTCTGAAGCTATGGAGAGTGTACTTGCTGGGGAGCAAGTTCAGTGTAAAGACAGACAATGTAGCAAATACCTTCTTCCAGACCCAGAAGAAGCTATCTGCTAGACAGGCCAGATGGCAGGAGCAGCTGGCCGAGTTTGATTTCACGTGGGAGCACAAACCAGGGAGGATTCATCAGGTCCCTGATGCATTGAGTAGGATTGTGGAGATCACTCATTGCTGTGCTATGTCTTACTCTGAGAGTAAGATAATTGGGTTGATCAGAGATTCTGCCATGGGAGATCGTGCCTACGAGAAGCTTGTATCTCAGATTTGCATGGGAGTAGTGAGGAGATACTATCTTAGCGATGATGGGTTAATTATGGCACGAGGAGACAGACCCTATGTTCCATCTACTGGGAACATTAGATTTGGTCTGATGCGTGAGTACCACGATACGGTGTGGGCAGGACACCCGGGTGGTAGACGCATGTATGCACTTATTTCGAGAGCTTGGTACTGGCCGGGAATGAAGGAGGATATAGAGCACTATACGAAGACATGTTTAGTGTGCCAGCAGGACAAGATAGAGAGAAAGAAGGAAGCAGGGCTTCTTCAGCCTCTACCTGTTCCTGAGAGACCTTTTATCTCGTTATCGATGGACTTCATTACCCATTTTCCCAGAGTGGATGGGATGGCATCGGTGTTCGTGGTTGTAGACCGATGTTCCAAGTATGCTATTTTTGTTGCAGCACCAGAGGTGTGTACTGCAGAGGTCACTGCAAATTTGTTTATGACTCATGTAGTCAAACACTTTGGATTACCCAGAGAGATAATAAGTGATAGAGACCCAAGATTTACTGGAAAATTCTGGTCTTCTTTGTTTCAGAAGATGGGTACTGACCTAAAAATGTCTACAGCATACCATCCACAGACAGATGGACAGACAGAGAGAGTTAATGCCTTACTGGAGGAGTATCTTAGGCATTATGTCTCTGCAACACAGAAGAATTGGATTAGGCTACTGGACACAGCCCAGTTTGCCTATAATATTCAAAAGTCATCTGCTACTGGAAAAAGCCCGTTTGAGTTGGTGTTGGGGTGGCAACCACTGACACCTATGGATACATTGAGTAGGGGCGCAGGGGGAAAGTGCCAGGCGGCTATAGACTTTGTGCATGACAGATCCGAGCTATGGGAGGAAGCTCAGGATTCTCTGAGGGAGGCTAGAGATAGGATGAAGCTCTATGCCGACAGAGACAGGAGGCATGTGGAGTTTGAGGTAGGAGAGTGGGTCCTTCTCAAACTCACACCTCAGATGTGGAGGAAGACTGAAGCTAGAACTTATCACAGAGGCCTTGTAAGAAGATATGAAGGTCCTTTCAAGATTATCAAGAGAGTTGGTCCAGTGTCTTACAGGCTTGATTTACCGAGTTGGCTACAGTTCTATCCTACTTTCCACACCAGTCTTTTGAAGAAATACCATGGAGATGATAGGCATCCCGACCGTGGACAGGTGAGGAGACAACCTGCGAGGGGCAGAGTTGATTATGGAAAGAGACCCGTGAAGATTCTAGACCACAGGGTCTATGGTTCGGGTTCACCTGGAGGTCGACGTTCCGAGTTTCTTATTCAATGGGCTGATGAGCCTGAAGAGGATGCTACTTGGGAGAAGACTGAAGACATAGCTCATTTTGAGGAGCTTGCTAGAGCGTACTAGGATCACATGGACTCGAGGGCGAGTGCCATCTCAGGTGGGGGAGAATTGTGATGCCC
>CM050447.1:126917564-126920064 GCA_027563935.2 Costus lasius
GGATTGTTGCCCCGGATCGGTTGAGCACTGCTACTTAGCTGGGAGAGTAGTGTACCGCACGGACATCAAGCACTAAGGAAAGTGCGTCCGTGACAAGTGGTATCAGAGCAAGTTGGATCAAACGTTATGGCAGCTTATGGTAAAGGCGATGTGGGCTCAGCAGGAACTAGATCGACAGAATCCCCGAGATTTTGCTTCAGCTCAAATAGCTGCAGAGCGTCTTATGGACTATGACTCTTTTGAAAGAAGAGAACAAAGGAAACCCTCTCAACCCGATCAATTCAGGGGAAATGAACTAAGATGGGAGGATCATAGAAACCCAAGTAAAGGGAGACCGCAGAAGTCAACCCCGAGGACTGGCAGATGTTTTCTTTGTGGGGGCAACCATTTTGTTAAAGATTGCCCTCAAAAACAAGCATTGCATGCATTAGTGGCAGAGTCATCCTCAACTTATGATCGAAAGAAGAAGAAGACTCTCATGGCATAAAAGAGTGATAGTGACTCTAACAATAGCTGCCAAAGTGGCAAGAGTCCTTCTTCAAGGAAACCTAATATGGGCGCAGTGCAGTTGCTTAATGCGGTGAAAGCCCAAGCGACAAAGCAACCGACAGACTTCAAACTGGTGGAAAGGTGTAAACTTTCCCAACGACACAGTACGAAGCCAAAGAGCTACATAGTAATGATGGAGCTTCAACCTCAAAGGCAACCTTCAAAGATGTTTTGTGTCGATGAGGGCATCGACATCTTGAGTGGGGGAGAATGTCAGGGATCGGAGGAGTTTGCGTGTAATTGCTATGTTACCCGACCCTGATGCTATCTTTTGTGTAAGACTTGGGGGATAGGTAGATCCATGTAAAAACAGGGTTTGGCACATGTGTGCCATGTGTTTTGGGTCTTTGGGGTTGTGATGCACTCGGGGGACTGTCCCGGGGCATGTACATGTGAGTGGGGGACTGTGTTTTCACAAGTACTCCAGGATGGGGGGCTCAAATGTGTAAAATTAGCCTACCCAACCCTTGTGAAGCCTTCTACTCACACCCCTTAGATTGTGTACTTGGTGTAGTATTGAGAGGGGTGGTAGTGCCTTGGTTAAATGCAGTCTTGTGATCCCATGCAAGTATAAAATTGCAAGGTTCCACACACCTGCCCTCTCCACCAAGTAATAGGTCGAGGGTATACTTAATGTCACGCCCCGGTCGGATCGGTCTAGAATTAGCGCTTATCCGCTTCCTAGAGCCGTCCGGCGGAATACTAGAACGTAACTCGCCCTAGGGTTGCCGACCCAAAATCGAAACTATAATCTCCCCGAATTATTTTTAACCCCAAAATACAATTCGCACGGAGAAAGCCCTAACCCTAATTTATGAAAATCGAACCTCAAATCAAAATATACCTCAGTTGACCGAAGTCAAAATTCACCGTCGAATTAATCCCCTTGCTGACGTCAGCGTGACGTCAGCCCTTTGATCGAAATCTCGCCGCGCCGATTTTGCACCGCCTTACGTCAACGTTGCTCCGCTGACGTCAGCCTGAAATCGAAATCTGATTTCGTTCGATTGAGCTTTGACCGTCAGAAATCGTTGACTCGCGCCTCGAACGCCGAGTCGTCTTCTTCCTCTCGACGCACGACGCCGCCGCGTCATCGCTTCTGCCGAGCGTGCCGGTGGAGGGAAGCCGCCTGCCTCCTCTCTGTTTCTCGCCGACGCCCGGACACAGTCGCCTCGCCGCCGATCGCTGTCGTCGCTAGAAACGCCGCCGGAAACTGGGAACAGGGGAGAGATGAATGGAGAGGGAAAGCTTCGTTTTATTCCCATTAAAACGTTACAAAACTCCTCTCTACGCCGACGACCACCGTCGTCGGTGCCCCCATCCCTCCCTCGCCGGTCATCGCCGGCTACAAGCCTTTATTTCCTCCTTTCTCTCGTCGACGCCGCCGCGCCGACCTTCACCCCGTGGCGGCATCAGAGCCCTGCTCTGGAAGAGGCGATGGCGCCCTCGCCGTCGCCGGTGGAGTCGCTCCCCGGCGCTCTGTATGGTGACGCCCTCGCGCACCCCGAGCTCCGTCCACCTCGTCTGGTTTTATAGGGAAGGAGCTCCCCTGCTTCGCTCGTTCGCGTGGACCACGTCGTCCACTCTTCTCGCCCCAGCATCGCCCGAAGAAGTCGCCTGCTTCTTTGCTCGATGCCGCCCGCGCCGCTCGCGTCCGCTTCCGATCTGTGCGCTGGAGACGAGCTCGTGTCTCCGTTGCCCGTGTCCGTTGCACACGATGGCGAGCTCACGTGGTTCGCACCCGAGCTTCATCGCGTCCGAGTCCTCCGCTCTGCAGCCGCCGTACGCGTCTTCCTCCGAAGACGTCGCCGAAGCCGTCGTCCGCTTTCTCGTCTCCGCGCAACGCTCGCGGAGGAAGGCGTCCGCGTCGTCCGCCTTTGCCAACGTCCGCTTCGTGCGGAGAAGAGGATGCTGCCGAGTGTGCCTCGCGTGATTTGCTCGGGTCAACTTC
>CM050447.1:126925064-126935064 GCA_027563935.2 Costus lasius
GGCACAGCCCCCAGGGCTTGGGGGCAGGTCCCCCCTACTACACCAAATATGCAAAGTGCCACCAATGTACAAAAGGCTTCCCCCAATCTCTAGCAAGGCTAATTTTACACATTTGGCACACTGCATACTGGGGGCAGTAGGGGGCACATGCCCCCATTGCATAATGTGGTTAGTAAAGTTCACCCATGTCCCCCACCCCCCTACTACCTCAAGTGTGATGCCCTGGGTAGTATGGGGTACTACCCCGCCTTTCCCATGGACTCATAGAGGTTATGAGTAGGGATTAAGAGGGTAAAATGGATGGAGCATACACATGCAAAAAACATAAGGTTCTATGTAGGAGGTTACATGAGCCTTAGAGCATTATTTGAGCTTGTGTAGAGGTGTGTACAAGCTTGCAAAAAAAATATGTCATGGCCAAGACTTGAACCCATGACCTATGAGAGAACCAAGCCTTAAGTTGCATGAAGTAACCAACCCAAGCATGGGTCATTAGCTGAAAGAAGAGGAGGCGCCTTCCACTTAAACTCTTCTTAATGCAAAAGGGCAAATTTGTCAAAAGGCTAGACGAATTGGGGATCTCACTTAGATTGGAAATCGGATTGGAAAAGAACATTCGGCCATTGAAGAAACCGAAGCTTGAGGTGAAGCTTGTGGTGGCGACTTGGAGAAGAGGAGCTCATCTTCTTCCTTGGACGCTTGGTGGAGATTGGAGAGGTAGCTCACGACATCTTCCCATCTATTTCCACATTCTCGGATTCAGTTTGGAGGAGAGGCGATTTGGGGAAGAAGACTTCAGCCATTTCATCCTTCATCTATCACCTTGGTGGCGGATTGAGTGGGGGAAACTCATCCTCACACCTTGGCCGAGGGTTCCCATCAGCTTGGAGCTCGATTGAGGGCTTGAAGGTGGCGGCATTGTGCTGGCCATAAAAGCTTGTAACCGAGAGTGCTCACCTAGTGTTTGTTGTATTGCCCCTTTGGAGGAAAAGGGGGCTGTTTGGAGGGGCTGAAGCTTGCGGCCACCTTTGTTCTTGAGCTGAACCTAGAGTGCACATTGGGTGTTTGATACATTGCCCTTTGAGGAGAGGGGGCTGACTTGAGGAGAGGGAGCTGCATTGAGGTGAAGGGGGCTGATCAGCCACTTGCCCTTCATCCACCTTGAGAGGAGATTGCTTGCTGTCCATTAAGGGGCTGAGGGAGTCCCTTGGAGCTTTTGGAGCTTACAACCACCTAGGAGGGCGATCCTAGGGTGGTGCCTCAAGTGCTTGCACTTGAGGAGTATTCTTGGAGCTTGGAGTGAAGACCGGCCACCTTGGAGGAGTTGGAGGTTGATCTTCATCCACATCTAGCATTGCGTAGGAGTGGTATAGCTTACTCACTTGTGCTATTTACATTGCATTAGCTTGTAAGAACATTGTATGCACTTTATGCTATCTTGAGTAGTTGATAGGTTGTTGTTTTATCGATCGGTGTGATTATCGCTGTGTAGTTGTCGATACCTGTATTAGGGTTTGGGCATATGTCTAGTGCCCGTATATTGTGAACTGCCAGCGATTGTGTGAATTGTCATTGCAGGGCGCTTAGGTCTTAAGATTGTCATTAAGGGTGCATATGGGGTTGAGAAGCAACATGTGCTTGCCACCCGCCCCTTATTGACCTAGGTCTAGGGCTAGGAGAAGGCTAGGACTCAGTTCCATCATCACAGCCTTGGAGCTCAGTTCCATCAGAGCTCAGCCCAGAGAGCGCAGAGGACCAGAGGAGTACTGATCTTGCTTGGGAGACGATCTAGGCTATTTCCGCAAATTGAGTGTTGGCTGGCGATTTACACAGAGGTTGTGTAAATTGCGCCATCACGCTCTAGAATTTAAGGCAAAAATTTAGCACAGAATTTGGGGCGTGACATCAAGTATGCAAACTGCCACCAATGTGCAAAAGGATTCCCAAACCGTAGCAAGGCTAATTTTACACATCTGGCACTCTACATACTGGGGGTAGTACAGGGCACATGCCTTGGGGGAATGAGGGCATGTCCCCCTACTACCCCCAGTGTACAAAGTGCCACCTAGTAGAATTCCCCCATGTCCCCCATACTAACTCCAGTGTGCAGACTACCACCGATGTGCAAAAGGCTTCCCAAGCCGTAGCAAGGCTAATTTTACACATTTGGCACTCTAAATACTGGGGGTAGTATGGGGGACATGCCATGGGGGCATGAGGGCATGTCCCCCTACTGCCCCCAATATACAAAGTGCCACCTAGTAGAGTTCCCCCATGTGCCCCCTACTAACTCCAGTATGCAGACTACCACCGATGTGCAAAAGGCTTCCCAAGACGTAGCAAGGCTAATTTTACACATTTGGCACCCTGCATACTGGGGGTTGTATGGGGGACATGCCATGGGGCATGAGGGCATGTCCCCCTACTACCCCCAATATACAAAGTGTCACCTAGTAGAGTTTCCCCATGTCCCCCCTACTAACTCCAGTATGCAGACTGCCACCGATGTGCCAAAGGCTTCCCAAGCCGTTGCAAGGCTAATTTTACACATTTGGCACTCTGCAAATTGGGGGTAGTACGGGGCACATGAGATGGGAGCATGAGGGCACATCCCCCCGACTACCCCCAGTGTGAGACCCTGGGTATGCTGGGGTTATACCCCAGACCATTCCATGGATCCAGCGGGGTTCTGGGGAGGAATGGAGGAGTCTAGAGGGGAGCTAGGCTGGTGTTGCAGGGAGCCTACTAGAGGAGTTAGGTTTCTAACACTTGTGTTAAGTATGTTTTTGTAGGTACATCGACATACACTATCCTTGGGCATGGCCTGGGGGTGCTTTGGAGCTCTTTGGAGGACATTGAAGTTCTTTGGCAGACTAGGGTTAGCTTAACCATGGTTACCTTAACCAGGGTTAGCCTAACCAGGGTCTGGGCGCATAAGGGGACTCAACCTGGGTTCAATTTGGGGACCTAGGGGCTGACCTAGAGTCTTAACCCTTAAGCGCCATCCACTTAGATGTTTAAATAAGTTGGCACATGTCTTGCATGTGACAACTTATGAGAACATCCAATAAGGAGGTTAAGTGAAGATCCATTAAGTTATTAGTGGATCCCCACTCACTTAACCCTCTTGGATCCACTTGGGCGACTATCCACTTAGGAGGCGACTTGGATCCATCATGAAGCTTGGCGGGTAGGATCTCTTGGCGACTTGGAGATCCGAACCATTTATTCAAAAGTGGCGTGAAGGGCTTTGGCGGCAACAATCCTTCATGCAACCCTAACGGCTCCAAGCTCTTGGCGAAACCTTGTAGAGGCGACAAGGTGTTCTTGGCGTTGATCTTCCTTGTGGCGAGGAAGACAACTTGAAGAGGAAGGCGTTTGGCTAAGCTAGTCCTTGAGGTGAGGGCTATTGCATCCAGCGCTTCTTCCTTTCATCCTCTTCATCACCGGCGGTATTGGTGGTGGCGCAACCTTGCTGTACATCAAGGTTCTTGGCGTGTTCTTGAGGAGATCTTGTGCTAGAGGCGAGCACAAGAGGAGGATGACAACACAACCCTAGAGTCTTCCACTCTAGGGTCCGAACCCTAATCACTTGTGGTTAGGGGGAGTTCTTGGTGGCGGCTTCTTTGAGGGAGAGGGGCTGTTCACGCATCCATATTGTTCATAGCGTTTAGAGGGTATAAACCTTAACCCTAAACATTGTATTGTCGCTATTGATCATTATATATATTTGTGTACCTATTCCCGGGATTAGGGAATAGGGTCCTTTTGTATATCAAGCTTTGGGATCAAAGACTTGGTAGAGGATTGGATTCCGTTGGTTTATCGGATTTAGGCTTGTAGTAGGCGCAAGCATTGTGCTTGTCTTGCTCAAGTCTCGTTGTGTAGACACATATATTGCTTAGGTTTAAGCAGGCCGGTAGTTACCTGATTGTTAGGTTTTGAGCAGAGGTCTATTGCTCTTTGATCCTTGAGTGATCACCTTGCTGTGTGCGATATCTGCCTGTGAAAGCTTGTGAGTTTCAGGGCGCACAAGGTGTGCAAAGTGGTTAGTGGCAGAGGAAGAGCCTAACCCGCCACCTTGCTTCAGTTAGCACACATCACAGGTTCGGCCAGACAGCTTCAGTCAGCTCAGAGGTTCGGTTGGCTAGGCAGGGATAGTGGGAGAGTGCTTGAGTGATCTGTATTGCTGGGAGAGACGATCTTTTGTAGTGAGGACGCGCTTGTATTTCATTATTATACGTTTCCGCATAGACGCATTGTTAGGAGAGAGTAGCTGACAGTTTACACAGGGGTTGTGTAAATTGTGCACTCACGTCCTAGTTTTAGGCGCGAAAAATTGGGGCGTGACAACTGGTATCAGAGCCCACTTCCAGCACAGATCAGCGGAGAGTTACTGGTGTTTTACAGAGTTGGGACGAGTGTGTTTGGGGATATCGACGTCAGTTAGATTACTGTTTGGGGGTTGCGTACGTTGGAGCTTTGTGCCCGGGGCGTAATTCCTCAGTAATTCTGCTAGACGGTCAGTTCCGACCACTCTGAGACTTAGCCAGTATTTTCCTCAGTTTCACCTACACAGCGGTTCCAGACATAGCGCCATCTACGAGGAGTATGGCGGCGCAGGCACAGCTCGAGGAGAGGATCTCGAGGCTGGAGGCAGCTTTGACCCGGATTCAGCTAGCCATTGGGGTTGATGGCGACGCTGATCTGGGACCCTTGAGTGAGAGGGTCAGTGCCATGAGGGATATGATCCATCATGTACAGATGGAGTCCGAGGGTCATGTGGCAGAGTTGACACATTCTGTAGAGGAGCGGATGGCTGATTTATCTCATACTTTTGAGGGCCAGATTGGGGAGATCGGCCAGAGTGTGGAGACCATTGCAGCCGATGTCAACATTATGAAGATTGCCATGACTCAGTTGGGGAATCAGACTAGAGCCCCAGCGCCAGTAGCAGTGGCACCTGCTAGGCGCCATGTTCCAGAGCCTACACCGTTTGAGGGAGCTCGGGTGGCTAAAGAGGTTGAGAACTTCCTCTTTGATATGGAACATTACTTCAGGGCGGCGGCCATAGGAGAAGCCGACAAGATAGAGGTGTGTGCAGCCTTTCTTAAAGGTGATGCAAAGCTCTGGTGGCGGACACATGTTGCCCCGAGGACTGAGGGGGATGCACCAGAGATCCCAGACTGGGATGCCCTGAAGGCAGAGATGAGAGCTCATTTCAGACCAGCGAACACATTGCATAGTGCTCGCGTGGCATTCAGATACCTAAAGCAGACTGGGAGCATAAGGGAATATGTGAAACAGTTTGGTACTCTACTGCTAGAGATACCCAATATGGAGGAAGAAGAGAAGTTTCACTCCTTTACCAGTGGACTGCAAGAATGGGCTTACAGAGAACTCCAGAGGAAGGGAGTTACTACCTACAGGGAGGCTGTAGCAGCTGCAGATGCCTTAGTAGATATGGGAGGGGGTTCCAGATCTACTGCAGCTAGGACCACTTCTTCACCACCTAGACGGCCTATAGGGCAGACTCAGGTTAAGAAGTGGGTTCCGAATTGGAAGAAGAATAAGAGCGTGGCACACTATCAGCCACAGGCTCAGAAGAAGAAGCCACTGCCAGTTCAGCAGAGACCCCAGCCGCAGCAGGGGAAGGCTTCTACCAGCGTGACTAGCAGAGGGAAGCAGGGGTGCTTCATCTGCAACGGACCTCATCTTATGAGAGATTGTCCTAGGAAGCAGGGAGTTGCTTCATTGGCGCTGGGTAGTACACAGGAGGGCCAGGACGACCTTGGATGTGCAGGGATCTCAGTTAATCCCATGGTGATTGCTAATGTTTGTGTGAGGTCTAGTCCCCTGATGTACATTGATCTTATTCTGAACGATGTCCAGATTACTGCTATGGTTGACACGGGCGCCACTCATCTGTTTGTGTCAGATAGAGTGAAGGATAAATTGAGGTTGAAAACTATGCCGTGTACCAACAGTGTGAAAACAGTGAATGCAGATCCAAGAAGAGCATCAGGAGTGTCTTATGATGTGCCGGTTTGACTTGGACCATGGTCAGGGCGAGTACATGCCATGGTGACTGCTCTTGATGACTTTGATGTCATAGTGGGTATGGACTTGCTTAGGCGAGCCAAAGCAGTCCCAATGCCACACTTGAATGGATTGCAGATAGTGGATGAGCGATCACCTTGTTTTCTCCCTTGCCACACTGCGGCAAAGGTTGAGAGCAAGAACAAGGGCAAGGAGATTGTGGCAGCATCTATTGTAGCCAAGGGTCTTCGACGTGGCGAATTCACTTACTTGGCGCATGTCAGGGTAGTGGAGGACATTCCTCAGACAGTCACAGCACTTGAGCAGCCGAGAGGACAGAGGGGAAGTCTGATCACCTTTCCTAGTTCTAGTAGGAGTCAGGAGGTTGAGACCAGTATGGGGGCGGCGAAGATGACTTTGGATGATCGTATCCAGCTATTACCTGCACCTATAGGGGAGTTACTTCAGGAGTACAGTGATGTAGTGCCGCCAGAGATGCCAAAGGTGTTACCACCTAGGCGCGATATTGACCATGCGATAGAGTTGATTCCAGGGGCTGTTCCACCAGCCCAAGCACCTTATAGGATGCCTCCTGCTGAGTTAGAGGAACTCAGGAAACAACTGGATGAACTGTTAGAGTCTGGGTACATCCAGCCTTCTAAAGCACCATATGGAGCACCAGTACTATTTCAGAGAAAGAAGGATGGATCAATGCGCATGTGTGTAGATTATAGGGCTCTTAACAAGGTGACTGTTAAGAATTCCTATCCGATTCCATTGATCCAGGACTTGATTGACAGACTGGTACATGCTAAAGTGTTCAGTAAGCTAGACTTGAGGTCTGGTTACTGGCAGGTGAGGATAGCAGAGGGGGATGAGCCCAAGACCACCTGTGTTACCAGATATGGATCTTATGAGTTTCTGGTCATGCCATTTGGGCTGACCAACGCTCCAGCTACTTTTTGTAATCTCATGAACAACATTCTTCATCCATTCCGGGATAAGTTTGTTGTAGTTTACTTGGATGATATCGTTATATATTCTGGTAGTCTGGAGGAGCACACTGAGCACCTGAGGCAGGTGTTGGCGGTATTAAGGGAAAGTCAATTATATCTAAAGTTGGAGAAGTGTGACTTTGCCCAGAAGGAGGTTGAGTTTCTTGGACATATCGTTGGAGGAGGACAAGTGAGAATGGATGAGAAGAAGGTGGCGGCAATAGTGGATTGGCCGGCCCCTTGCTCAGTTAGCACCCTGAGATCTTTTCTAGGGTTGGCTAATTTTTACAGGCGGTTTATAAAGGACTATTCTAAGGTTGTAGCTCCTTTAACCGACCTATTGAGGAAGGATGTTTCCTGGTGTTGGGAGGAGAGACACCAGAGGGCATTCTCAGATCTGAAGGAGAGGGTCACTTCAGAGCCGATTTTGAGACTTCCTGATTTTGCTTTACCCTTTGAGGTTCACACAGATGCATCAGATAGGGCTTTGGGTGGAGTCCTAGTCCAGGAGGGTAGACCGATTGCATATGAGAGTAGGAAGCTCAAAAGTGCTGAATTGAACTATTCTGCTCATGAGAAGGAGATGCTAGCTGTAGTGCACTGTTTGAGAATTTGGAGAGTATACTTGCTGGGGAGCAAGTTTACTGTCAAGACTGATAATGTAGCCAACACATTTTTCCAAACCCAAAAGAAGTTATCTGCAAGACAAGCTAGATGGCAGGAGCAACTAGCTGAGTTCGATTTTGGGTGGGAACACAAGCCAGGGCGCATTCATCAGGTGCCTGATGCACTCAGTCGGATTGCAGTGGTGACTTTTTGTGGTGCATTATCCTTTGCTCAGAGTAAGATAGTTGGACTCATCAGAGATCAGGCACTGACAGATCAAACCTATGAGAAGCTGTTATCTCAGATTAGGATGGGGGTCATCCGGAGATACTATATTAATGATGAAGGTTTGATCATGGCCAAGGGAGACCGACCTTATGTTCCATCCTCAGGAGACATTAGGTACGGCTTGATGAGTGAGTATCATGACACCGTGTGGGCGGGTCATCCAGGAGGCAAGAGAATGTATGCCTTGATCAGCAGAGCATGGTATTGGCCGGGGATGAAAGAGGAGATTGAGCATTACGCTAAGACATGTCATGTATGTCAACAAGATAAGATAGAGAGGAGGAAAGAAGCTGGGCTTCTGCAGCCCTTACCTATTCCAGATAGACCTTTCTTATCTATCTCCATGGACTTCATCACCCATTTCCCTAAAGTAGAAGGGATGGCTTCTGTCTTTGTGGTAGTGGACAGAAGAAGTAAATATGCTGTATTTGCTGCTGCACCGGAGGTTTGCACGGCAGAGGTTACTGCTAACCTTTTCTTGACACACGTGGAAAAACATTTCGGGTTACCCAAGGAGATTATCAGTGATAGGGATCCTAGATTCACAGGAAAGTTTTGGACTTCCCTATTCAAGAGAATGGGTACCGATTTGAAGATGTCAACAGCATACCATCCCCAGACAGATGGTCAGACTGAGAGGATTAATGCATTACTGGAGGAGTACCTTAGACATTTTGTTTCTTCTACCCAGAAGAATTGGTTGAGATTGTTGGATACTGCTCAGTTTGCATATAACATACAGACTTCATCTGCAACTGAGAAGAGCCCATTTGAGCATGTGTTAGGGTGGCAGCCTATGACACCCATGGATACACTGAATAGGGGCGCAGGGGGAGAGTGCCAGGCGGCTGTAGATTTTATTGAGGATAGGTCCGAGCTGTGGGATGAAGCTCGTGACAGCCTGGAAGAGGCCAGGAACCGCATGAAGCTCTATGCTGATCGAGACAGGCGACATGTAGAGTTTGAGGTAGGAGAGTTGGTTCTTCTCAAACTTACACCACAGATGTGGAGAAAAACTGATGCAAAGACATACCATAGAGGCCTAGTGAGGAGGTATGAGGGTCCTTTCAGGATCATTAAAAGAGTAGGCCCAGTTGCATACAGATTGGACTTACCACGATGGCTTCAGTTTTATCCAACATTTCATGTCAGCCTGCTGAAGAAGTATCATACTGATGACAGGCATCCAGACCGGGGACAGGTGAGGCGACAACCTGCGAGGGGCAGAGTTGAGTTTGCCAAGAAGCCAATAAAATTTTTAGACCATAGAGTCTATGGCTCAGGACCACCTGGAGGTCGTAAGATGGAGTTCCTAGTTCAGTGGGAGAATGAACTAGAGGAGGATGCTACCTGGGAGAAGGTAGAAGACATTACACAGTTTGAGGAGTTAGCCAGGGCATATGATCAGCTGATGGCATCGAGGGCGAGTGCCAATTCAGTTGGGGGAGTATTGTGAGACCCTGGGTATGCTGGGGTTATACCCCAGACCATTCCATGGATCCAGCGGGGTTCTGGGGAGGAATGGAGGAGTCTAGAGGGGAGCTAGGCTGGTGTTGCAGGGAGCCTACTAGAGGAGTTAGGTTTCTAACACTTGTGTTAAGTATGTTTTTGTAGGTACATCGACATACACTATCCTTGGGCATGGCCTGGGGGTGCTTTGGAGCTCTTTGGAGGACATTGAAGTTCTTTGGCAGACTAGGGTTTGCTTAACCATGGTTACCTTAACCAGGGTTAGCCTAACCAGGGTCTGGGCGCATAAGGGGACTCAACCTGGGTTCAATTTGGGGACCTAGGGGCTGACCTAGAGTCTTAACCCTTAGGCGCCATCCACTTAGATGTTTAAATAAGTTGGCACATGTCTTGCATGTGACAACTTATGAGAACATCCAATAAGGAGGTTAAGTGAAGATCCATTAAGTTATTAGTGGATCCCCACTCACTTAACCCTCTTGGATCCACTTGGGCGACTATCCACTTAGGAGGCGACTTGGATCCATCATGAAGCTTGGCGGGTAGGATCTCTTGGCGACTTGGAGATCCGAACCATTTATTCAAAAGTGGCGTGAAGGGCT
>CM050447.1:126945064-126980064 GCA_027563935.2 Costus lasius
CATCACCAACACGCTCAAGGCTTAGGCGAAACTCTTGAGGAGGCGACAAGACTTGTTCTTGGTGTTCTTGAGCGAGTTCTTCATCCTTGTGGCGAGGAGGAAGAACAAGGAGGAGGCGTTTGGCTCGGCTAGTCCTTGAGGTGAGGACTATTGCATCCGGCGCTCCTTCTCTTCATCACTTCATCACCGGCGGCTTTGGAGGGAGCAGCACCTTGCTGTTCTTGGAGTTCTTGGACGGTGTTTGAAGACTTCTTGAACTTGAGGCGAGTTCAAGAAGAGGATTACATCATCAACTACCTAGGGAGGCGACCCTAGGGTTTGGAGCTCTTCATCTTGGTGGAGAGCGCATATTGGAGGGGCTGTTCTTGAGGATTGAGGGCTGTCCACTTCCATCCATTGTTCATACGCATCTAGGGTATAACTCTATCATAGTAGAGATAACTTGTATGAACGCATAGTTGATTCTTTATATATTATTTGTGTACCTATTCCCGGGATTAGGGAATAGGGTCCTTTTGTATATCGAGCACTACACTCGGTAGAGGATTGGTTTTCGTTGGCTTTATCGGATTTAGCTTGGGTGAGACGCAAGCATTGTGCTTGTTATCATCCCTCGCTCGCTGTGTAGACATATATTTGCCCTAGGTTAAGCAGGTCGGTAGTTGTGGATTACTGCTAGGGTTTTCATTGGGTGCGATATCTGCCAGCGTCTCGTGTGTGTGGACAGGGCGCCTGAAGTGTGCAAAGTGGTTAAGGTCGCGAAACCTTAACCCGCCACTCAGTTCAGTGCTTCAGAGGTTCGGTCAGTGTTCTTAGGCTGAGCTAGAGGCAGTGTGGTTAGGCAGATAGGAGGTTGTGTGATCTGTATTGCTGGGAGAGTGATCTTGTAGTGAGGACGCGCATTGTACTTATAGACTTCCGCATTAGACGCATAGGTGTGTTAGCTGACGGGTTTACACAGAGGTTGTGTAAATCTGTGCTATCACGTCCTAGTTTTAGCGCGAAAAATTGGGGCGTGACAACTGGTATCAGAGGCCACTTCCAGCACAGATCAGCGGGATTACTGGTGTTTTTCTGAGTTGGGACGAGTGTGTCAGGGATATAGACGTTAGTCAGGTTACTGTTTGGGGGTTGCGTACGTCGGAGCCTAGTGCCCGGGGCGTAATTCCTCAGTAATTCTGCTACACGGTCCGTCTCGACCATTCAGAGTACTTACCCAGTATTTCCTTCAGTTCACCCTTTTACACAGCGTTTCCAGACATAGCGCCATCTACGAGGAGTATGGCAGCTCAGGCACAGCTCGAGGAGAGGTTCTCGAGGCTGGAGGCAGCAGTTGCTAGGTTGCGACTGTCTATTGGACTTGAGGATGACGAGTGGCAGGGGGATCCACTTGTTGAGAGAGTGGCGGCACTGCATGGTCTCATTCATGAGACACAGCAGGAGACCGAGACTCAGATTGCTAGTATGACTCATGCTTTTGAGAGTCAGATGGCTGAGATGTCTCAGGGGATGGAGAATCTCATGGCAGACCTGAACTTGGTGAAGATAGGTCTGGCGCACTTGACAGCACACCCACCTACACCCACGGCGCCAGTACCTGTT
Source organism: Costus lasius (assembly GCA_027563935.2). Classification (NCBI taxonomy): domain Eukaryota; kingdom Viridiplantae; phylum Streptophyta; class Magnoliopsida; order Zingiberales; family Costaceae; genus Costus; species Costus lasius. The sequence goes on from CM050447.1 coordinate 126,946,667, forward strand.
CAGACTGCCAGACGCCATGTCCCAGAGCCGACTACCTTTGCGGGGGCGCGGGTAGCCAAAGAAGTGGAGAACTTCTTATTTGACATGGAGCATTACTTTAGAGCGGCAGGTATCACGGCAGCGGAGCGGATAGAGGTTTGCGCAGCCTATCTAAGAGGCGATGCAAAGTTGTGGTGGAGGACACACATAGCCCCACGGACAGAGGGGGACGCTCCTGAGATCCCAGACTGGGATGCTCTTAAGGCTGAAATGAGGGCACATTTCAGACCTGCAGATACCCTGCACAGTGCTCGCATGGCTCTGAGGTACTTGAAACACACTGGTCACATAAGGGAATATGTGAAGCAGTTTGGCACTTTACTGCTAGAGGTGCCAAATAAGAGTGAAGAGGAGAAGTTTCATGACTTCGTTGGTGGTTTGAAAGATTGGGCATACAGGGAACTCCAGAGGAAGGGAGTTACTACATATAGAGAGGCAGTAGCAGCTGCAGATGCATTAGTGGATATGCCAGGAGTTGGAACCACTGCATCAAGGACCACTTCTTCACCACCTAGGCGGCCTACAGGGCAGGGGCAGGTTAAGAAGTGGGTGCCCAATTGGAAGAAGAATAAAACCGTGGCACATCAGCCACAGGTTCAGCATAAGAAGCCACCATAGCCTGTTCAGCACAGACCACAGCCACAGCAGGCGAGAGCCACTACATCTGGCGCCACCACTAGCAGGGCGAGGCCAGGATGTTATATATGTAATGGTCCTCATATGATGAGAGACTGTCCCAGGAAGCAGGGGATAGCTTCCTTGGCCATGGGAGACATGTCAGAGGGCAGGGAAGACCAAGGATGCACCGGGGCTTCAGTTAACCCCTTAGTGATTGCAAATATTAGTGCTAGGTCTAGTCCTCTCATGTATGTTGATGTGGTGATCAATGATATACAGATAGCAGCCATGGTTGATACAGGGGCCACCCATCTATTTGTTTCTGATAGGGTGAAGGAGAGATTGAAGTTGAAAACTATGCCCTGTACCAACAGTGTCAAGACCGTGAATACAGACCCGAAGAAAGCTTCAGGGGTTTCATATGATGTTCCTGTGAGGTTGGGAACCTGGTCTGGTAGGGTACATGCTATGGTGATAACCCTAGATGACTTTGATGTCATAGTGGGCATGGATTTGCTGCGGCGAGCTAAGGCAATTCCAATGCCTCACTTGAATGGAGTGCAGATTACAGATGAGCGTGCTCCTTGCTTCATACCTTGTCACACTGGGGCAAGGGTAGAGAAGAGCAACAAAGGAAAAGAGGTCATGGCGGCTTCAGTTGTTGCTAGAGGTCTTCGGTGTGGTGAGACCACATATCTAGCACATGTTAGATTGGTGGAGGATCTTCCCCAGATCAGTTCGACTTTTGATCAGCAGAGAGGACATAGGGGAGGCTTGATCACCCTTCCTAGTTCTAGCAGTGAGGGAGTTGATATGAGGTTGGGGGCGGCGAAGATGTCTCTGGGGGAGCGGGTTCAGCAGTTACCTGCACCAGTAGGAGGTTTATTACAGGAGTTCAGCGATATTATGCCACCAGAGATGCCGAAGGTGTTACCACCTAGGCGAGATATCGATCATGCTATTGAGCTGATCCCAGGTGCTGTCCCACCAGCACAGGCACCATATAGGATGCCACCTGCAGAGCTAGCTGAGCTGAGGAAGCAGCTAGATGAGTTATTGGAGTCTGGGTATATTCAGCCTTCCAAAGCACCGTACGGAGCACCAGTGCTTTTCCAGAGGAAGAAAGATGGATCTATGAGGATGTGCATAGATTACAGAGCTCTTAACAAGGTTACTGTTAAGAACTCTTATCCTATTCCACTTATACAAGACTTGATTGACCGGCTTGTGCATGCCAAGGTGTTCAGCAAGCTTGATTTGAGATCTGGATACTGGCAGGTGAGGATTGCTGAGGGGGATGAGCCCAAAACTACCTGCGTTACACGCTATGGGTCGTATGAGTTTCTGGTTATGCCATTTGGGCTAACCAATGCTCCAGCTACGTTCTGTAACTTGATGAACAACATACTCCATCCATTCCTGGATAAGTTTGTTGTTGTATACTTGGATGACATTGTCATATATTCTAGTAGCTTGGAGGAGCATGTAGAGCCTTGGGTGGGGTTCTAGTTCAGGAAGGTAGGCCGATTGCCTACGAGAGCAGAAAGTTAAAGAGTGCTGAGGCAAACTATTCTGCTCATGAGAAGGAGATGTTAGCAGTTGTCCATTGTCTGAGGCTATGGAGAGTGTACTTGCTGGGGAGCAAGTTTACAGTGAAGACAGACAATGTGGCAAATACCTTCTTCCAGACCCAGAAGAAGTTATCTGCTAGACAGGCCAGATGGCAGGAGCAGCTGGCCGAGTTTGATTTTACATGGGAGCACAAGCCAGGGAGGATACATCAGGTCCCTGATGCTTTGAGCAGGATAGCTGAGGTAGCTCACTGCTGTGCTATGTCTTACTCTCAGAGTAAGATTGTTGGTTTGATCAGAGATTCTGCTATGGCAGACCGTGCATATGAAAAACTTATATCTCAGATTCGCATGGGAGTAGTGAGGAGATACTATATCAGCGATGAGGGATTGATTATGGCACGAGGAGACAGACCCTATGTTCCAGCGGCAGCGAACATTAGGCATGGTCTGATGCGTGAGTACCATGACACGGTGTGGGCAGGACACCCTGGTGGTAGGCGCATGTATGCACTGATTTCACAAGCATGGTATTGGCCGGGAATGAAGGAGGACATAGAGCACTATACCAAGACTTGCTTGGTGTGCCAACAGGATAAGGTAGAGAGGAGGAAAGAAGCAGGGCTTCTACAGCCACTACCTAACCCTGAGAGACCGTTTGTCTCGTTGTCCATGGATTTCATTACCCATTTTCCCCGAGTGGATGGGATGGCATCGGTATTCGTGGTGGTAGACCGATACTCTAAATATGCCATTTTTGTTGCAGCACCTGAGGAGTGCAGAGCTGAGACCACTGCTAGTTTATTTATGACTCATGTAGTCAAACATTTTGGCTTACCCAGAGAGATCATCAGTGACAGAGACCCTAGATTTACAGGGAAATTTTGGTCTTCTTTATTTCAGAAGCTGGGTACAGACCTAAAGATGTCTACAGCTTACCATCCGTAGACAGATGGACAGACAGAGAGAGTTAATGCCTTACTGGAGGAGTATCTTAGGCATTATGTCTCTGCTACACAGAAGAATTGGATTAGGCTATTGGACACTGCCCAATTTGCCTATAACATACAGAAGTCATCTGCAACAGGAAAAAGCCCGTTCGAGTCAGCATTGGGGTGGCAACCATTGACACCCATGGATACTTTGAACAGGGGCGCAGGGGGGAAGTGTCAAGCAGCCATAGATTTTGTGCATGATAGGACTGAGCTGTGGGAGGAAGCTCAGGATTCTCTGAGGGAGGCTAGAGATAGGATGAAGCTCTATGCCGACAGAGATAGGAGGCACGTTGAGTTTGAGGTAGGAGAGCTGGTTCTTCTCAAACTCACACCTCAAATGTGGAGAAAAACAGAAGCCAGGACATATCACAGAGGCTTGGTAAGAAGATATGAAGGTCCTTTCAGGATCCTGAAGAGAGTTGGCCCAGTTTCTTACAGGCTTGATTTACCTAGATGGCTACAGTTTTACCCGACATTCCACACTAGTCTTCTTAAGAAATATCATGAGGATGATAGGCATCCCGACCGGGGACAGGTGAGAAGGCAACCTGCGAGGGGCAGAGTTGAATTTGGCAAGAGGCCAGTGAAGATCTTAGACCATAGAGTCTATGGTTCTAGTTCACCTGGAGGTCGACGTTCTGAATTTTTGATTCAGTGGGCGGAGGAGCCTGAGTGTTATGACTCGCTTAGTAAGTAAACTATTTATTAACTTGGTGAGCCGATTTGCAACGTGACCCAATTTATTAAAATGCTTAAGCCCAAGTTAACAATAGCAAGCACACTAAGCCTTATAAACCACATAATAGTTTCTCCCACTTGCAATGTGGGACTATACTCGGGGTATTACAATATCTGGGGAAATCAGTCGGTTGAAGAAGCGACATGGGAGATTGAAGCTGTTATGAGGAAATTTTATGCTTATCTCTTTGATGATATGGATGCTGAGCTTTAGAGGACTAAAGCTTTATAAGGAGGGAGGGATGTAAGATCCAAGGATCTTAAGTCCTGGTAAGCATTATTTTTGATTTAAATAAAATTATTGACTGTGTTATTATTCCTGTGTATTGATTGTTAATTTATGATAAATTAATTAGAGATTTTTGGATGTTAATGTTAATTAATTAACTAGCTTATTGGATACCAATTTTCAGTTAATTAATTAGAGTTTACTGCTTGTTAATTTAAGTTATTTAATTGTTAATTAATTGGAGTTATTGGAGGTTAATCCTTATTGGATGTCAATTAAATCCTTATTGGATTTTCATTAAGTGAATGGTTAGTTAATGGTTAAATTAATTAGTTAATCATGGGTTATTGGGTTTGCACGAATTGGGTTTTAAAATTCAAATTATTAGTTAAATGGATTAAACCCTATTTGAATTAATGGGTTAATGGGTTAAAAATTTAAAACCGAAATTTTGAGTTAGTAATTTCGGTTAGGGTAGAGTTTGTGGCGAAATTTTGGCTTGGAGGAAATTCTTGGGCGACGGCTTGAAGGCTTGGGGCGATTCTTGGAGGCTTGGAGGCGAAAATTCCTTTCTTCCTCTTCCTTCTCCCTTTGGCCGGCGTCTTGGTGTTGGTGGCGTTCCTCTTCCCTTGGTGGCAACATTGGTGGAATTTCAAGGCTTTAGGCGAATTGTTGTGGAGCATTTTCACCCTAGTGTTCTCGGTTAAGAGGTGAGTGGGGTGTCTTAATTCCTTCCATATGTGTCTTATTCGAACTCCATCAATATAGTTGTGTTAAATAATAAATTTGATTGCATGAAAAATTACCATGTGTAAAACCGAAATCTTGATAGTTGGGATGAAAACCGAAAATTTGTAACCTTGATAATTATTTATGAAAAACCGAATCCTTGATGTTAATTGTGAAATCCGAAATCTTGATGATTGTTTATGAAAACCGAAAATTTGTAATATGAAATTTAAGGTATTCTCTTATGGAATTTGGGAAGTTTTAGACCAATGATTTTAAACATGAAATTCATGTTAATTAAGGTTTAAAATTAAATAGATAATATGTTATGTTAACCGTGGGTTACATGTAGTGATTTGTAAAATAATGTTGTATGAATACATGCTTTACATTTTATGTTGATTTTATGGATGTTTGTTGTAATTTTATGTTTCTTTATGAGTGTAGCATGTTTTATGGTTATATATTTATGGTTATGTAACTTTGTTTGAGAAATTGAGTGATAACTTAGCAAGACTACACTGAACTATCAGCATGAAACCTAAGGACTACACTACATTATGTGATTTCTGGTCAGGGGGTGTCTGTGGATCCAGTTAAAGTGCAAGCTATCCTTGATTGGGGAAGACCGACTAGTGCTACTGAGATCAGAAGTTTCCTGGGTTTAGCAGGTTACTACCGGAGATTTGTTGAGGGATTCTCCAAGCTGGCGGGTCCTTTAACTAAATTAACCAGAAAGGAGGCTAAGTTTATTTGGGATGACAAGTGTGAAGAGAGCTTTCAGGAGCTGAAGAGGAGGTTGACTAGTACACCGATCCTCATTATTCCTAGTGATGGGGAAAGGTTTACTGTATATACGGATGCTTTAGGCAAAGGGTTGGGTTGTGTCTTGATGCAGAAGGGTTCTGTGGTAGCCTATGCTTCGAGACAACTGAAGGAGTATGAGTTGAACTACCCTACTCATGACTTAGAATTGGCGGCCGTAGTCTTTGCTCTGAAGATATGGCTTCACTATTTGCTGGGTCAGGAGTTTGATCTGCTCACTAATCACCAGAGTCTCAAGTATATCTTCACTCAGAAGGAGTTAGACATGAGCACAGAGCACACTTGGCAAAGGCGCATGCAGCAAGTGGCTTCACCAGTGGGAGGTCTAGGGTTCGACTCTAGGACAGGCGCATTTTTAATTGTAATACCCCGAGTATAGTCCCACATTGCAAGTGGGAGAAACTATTAAGGTTTGTATGGTATATAAGGCTTAGTGGGCTTGCTATTGTTAACTTGGGCTTAAGTATTTTAATAGATTGGGCCACGTTGCAAATCGGCTCACCAAGTTAATAAATAGTTTGCTTACTATGCGGATTATAACAAATGGTATCAGAGCAAAACTTAGTCCTAAGCATGGTGAGATTCCAATAGGAAAGGGCTACCGAGGATGGTGGAGCCACCTTTGGGCTGACCTCACATGCTGCCGACTAAGGGATGATTCTTGGGCATGTGTTAAGGTTTGGGCTTGACGAGGACGTCAAGTCTTAAGTGGGGGAGATTGTAATACCCCGAGTATAGTCCCACATTGCAAGTGGGAGAAACTATTATGTGGTTTATAAGGCTTAGTGGGCTTGCTATTGTTAACTTGGGCTTAAGCATTTTAATAAATTGGGCCACGTTGCAAATCGGCTCACCAAGTTAATGAATAGTTTGCTTACTAAGTGGGTTATAACACTGAGGAGGATGCGACTTGGGAGAAGACGGAGGATATAGCTCACTTTGAGCAGCTTGCTAGAGCGTACCAGGATCACATGGACTCTAGGGCGAGTTCCATCTCAGGTGGGGGAGTATTGTGATGCCCTGGGTATGCTGGGGTTATACCCCAGCCCATCCTATGGATCCAGCGGGGTTCTGGGGAGGGATGGAGGAGTCTAGAGGGGAGCTAGGCTGATGTTGCAGGGAGCCTACTAGAGGAGTTAGGTTTCTGACATCTGTGTTAGTATGTTTTTGCAGGTACATTTACATACTCTATCCTTGGGCATGGCCTGGGGGTGCTTTGGAGAACTTTGGAGGACATCGGAGTTCTTTGGTGGACCAGGGTTAGCTTAACCATGGTTACCTTAACCAGGGTTAGCCTAACCATGGTCAGGTCTACTCTGGACTTGACCTAGGTTCACACCGGAGGCTTAAGGGGGCTGATCTAGTCTTCTTGAAGCTTGGCGCAAAAATGGCTAAGTGTTTGAATAAGTGGCACATGTCTTGCATGTGCTCACTTATGAGAACATCCATTAAGGGACTTAAGTGAAGATCCATTAAGAGGTTAATTGGATCCCCACTCACTTAAGGTCCTTGGATCCACTTGGGGCGCATATCCATTAAGCCCTTGGCGGTTTGGATCATTAAAGGGGTTAACGGGTTGGTTCACTTAACCAAACCCTAACCCGCTTATTCAAATAGGAGGTGTGAGCTTTTGGCGGATAATCATCACCAACACGCTCAAGGCTTAGGCGAAACTCTTGAGGAGGCGACAAGACTTGTTCTTGGTGTTCTTGAGCGAGTTCTTCATCCTTGTGGCGAGGAGGAAGAACAAGGAGGAGGCGTTTGGCTCGGCTAGTCCTTGAGGTGAGGACTATTGCATCCGGCGCTCCTTCTCTTCATCACTTCATCACCGGCGGCTTTGGAGGGAGCAGCACCTTGCTGTTCTTGGAGTTCTTGGACGGTGTTTGAAGACTTCTTGAACTTGAGGCGAGTTCAAGAAGAGGATTACATCATCAACTACCTAGGGAGGCGACCCTAGGGTTTGGAGCTCTTCATCTTGGTGGAGAGCGCATATTGGAGGGGCTGTTCTTGAGGATTGAGGGCTGTCCACTTCCATCCATTGTTCATACGCATCTAGGGTATAACTCTATCATAGTAGAGATAACTTGTATGAACGCATAGTTGATTCTTTATATATTATTTGTGTACCTATTCCCGGGATTAGGGAATAGGGTCCTTTTGTATATCGAGCACTACACTCGGTAGAGGATTGGTTTTCGTTGGCTTTATCGGATTTAGCTTGGGTGAGACGCAAGCATTGTGCTTGTTATCATCCCTCGCTCGCTGTGTAGACATATATTTGCCCTAGGTTAAGCAGGTCGGTAGTTGTGGATTACTGCTAGGGTTTTCATAGGGTGCGATATCTGCCAGCGTCTCGTGTGTGTGGACAGGGCGCCTGAAGTGTGCAAAGTGGTTAAGGTCGCGAAACCTTAACCCGCCACTCAGTTCAGTGCTTCAGAGGTTCGGTCAGTGTTCTTAGGCTGAGCTAGAGGCAGTGTGGTTAGGCAGATAGGAGGTTGTGTGATCTGTATTGCTGGGAGAGTGATCTTGTAGTGAGGACGCGCATTGTACTTATAGACTTCCGCATTAGACGCATAGGTGTGTTAGATGACGGGTTTACACAGAGGTTGTGTAAATCTGTGCTATCACGTCCTAGTTTTAGCGCGAAAAATTGGGGCGTGACATCAAGTATGCAAACTGCCACCAATGTGCAAAAGGATTCCCAAACCGTAGCAAGGCTAATTTTACACATCTGGCACTCTACATACTGGGTGTCACGCCCCAAATTCTGTGCTAAATTTTTGCGTAAATTCCCGAGCGTGATGGCACAATCTACACAACCTCTGTGTAGATTGTCAGCCTACCCTCAATCTGCGGAAGCTATCAAGATCGTTTCCTAGCAAGATCTACACCTCTCTGCGCTCTGGGCTGAGCTCTGATGGAACTGAGCTCCAAGGCTGTGATGATGGAACTGCGTCCTAGCCTTCTCCTAGCCCTAGACCTAGGTCAATAAGGGGCGGGTGGCAAGCACATGTTGCTTCTCAACCCCATATGCACCCTTACCAACAATCTTAAGACCTAAGCGCCCTGCAATGACAATCACACAATCGCTGGCAGTTTACAATATACGGGCACTAGACATATGCCCAAACCCTAAAACAAATATCCACCACTACACAGCGATAATCACACCGATCGATAAAAGCACACCCTATCAACTACTCAAGATAGCGTAAAGTGCATACAATGTTCTTACACAATGCTACAAGGCTAATGCAATGTAAATAACATAAGGTAAGTATAGGGATATACCACTCCCAAAGCTAAGCAAGTGTGGAGATAGGTCAGCCCCTCCAATGAAGCCAAGCTCCTCCAAAGCGCTCTCCACCAAGTGATGAAGAGCTCCAACCCTAGGGTCACCTCCCTAGGTAGTTGTAGATGCTCCTCCTTCCTTGGACTTGCCTCCAAGTCCAAGAACACGCCAAACCTCAAGTGAACAACACCTCAGCCCCCTTTTCCTCCAAAGGGGTATTTCAGCAAACACAAGGTGGGCAGCACCTCAAATCAGCTCCCTCTCCTCAAGTCAGCCCTCCACCAAGAGCTCCAAGAACAGCCGGTTCCTTCCTCCAAGGAACCAAGTCGAATGGCTGAGCAACTCACCCCAAAACTAGGGCAAGAAGGGGCTGTTGCGTGAGCCTCCCTCAACACAACCCCCTAGAACCGAACCTCCTCCAAATCTGAGTCCTCCAAGCCGAAATGGTGAAGAGAGAGTGCAGGCCGGCTGCTCCCTCAAACTGCCGCCACTCACCAGGTGGAGGATGGCCGGAACCTCTCCAAACCACCACCACACTTCGCCGGAAATGGAAGGATGAAGGAAGACGTGAGCTCACCTCAAGGTCACGCCCAAGTGGAGAGAATAGGGTGGCCGGTTGAAGCTTTCTCCTCCAAATCGCCACCACAAGTCTCCCTCAACTCTCGGTTCTTCTTCTCCAAGTTCAGCCCGAATGTCTTTTTTTCCCCAAATCGATTTCATCCAAGATCCCCAAATTAACTTGCGTTTTGTCAAAATTACCCTTAAGCATTTCGAAGTGTTTAAGAGGAAGTCGCCTCCTCTTCCTTTCAGCTAATGACCCATGCTTGGGTTGGTTACTTCATGCAACTTAGGGCTTGGTTCTCTCATAGGTCATGGGTTCAAGTCTTGGCCATGACATATTTTTTTTGCAAGCTTGTACACACCTCTACACAAGCTCAAATATTGCTCCAATGTCCATGTAACCTCCTACAATGGACTTTGCATTTTTGCATGAGTATTCTCCTCTCCTAAACTCCCCCAATCCCTACTCAAATCCCATTGAGTCCATGGGATGGGCTGGGGTATAACCCCAAGGTACCCAGGGCTTCACACTGGGGGTAGTACAGGGCACATGCCTTGGGGGAATGAGGGCATGTCCCCCTACTACCCCCAGTGTACAAAGTGCCACCTAGTAGAATTCCCCCATGTCCCCCATACTAACTCCAGTGTGCAGACTACCACCGATGTGCAAAAGGCTTCCCAAGCCGTAGCAAGGCTAATTTTACACATTTGGCACTCTAAATACTGGGGGTAGTATGGGGGACATGCCATGGGGGCATGAGGGCATGTCCCCCTAGTGCCCCCAATATACAAAGTGCCACCTAGTAGAGTTCCCCCATGTGCCCCCTACTAACTCCAGTATGCAGACTACCACCGATGTGCAAAAGGCTTCCCAAGACGTAGCAAGGCTAATTTTACACATTTGGCACCCTGCATACTGGGGGTTGTATGGGGGACATGCCATGGGGGCATGAGGGCATGTCCCCCTACTACCCCCAATATACAAAGTGTCACCTAGTAGAGTTTCCCCATGTCCCCCCTACTACCTCCAGTATGCAGACTGCCACCGATGTGCCAAAGGCTTCCCAAGCCGTTGCAAGGCTAATTTTACACATTTGGCACTCTGCAAATTGGGGGTAGTACGGGGCACATGAGATGGGAGCATGAGGGCACATCCCCCCGACTACCCCCAGTGTGAGACCCTGGGTATGCTGGGGTTATACCCCAGCCCATCCTATGGATCCAGCGGGGTTCTGGGGAGGAATGGAGGAGTCTAGAGGGGAGCTAGGCTGGTGTTGCAGGGAGCCTACTAGAGGAGTTAGGTTTCTAACACTTGTGTTAAGTATGTTTTTGTAGGTACATCGACATACACTATCCTTGGGCATGGCCTGGGGGTGCTTTGGAGCTCTTTGGAGGACATTGAAGTTCTTTGGCAGACTAGGGTTAGCTTAACCATGGTTACCTTAACCAGGGTTAGCCTAACCAGGGTCTGGGCGCATAAGGGGACTCAACCTGGGTTCAATTTGGGGACCTAGGGGCTGACCTAGAGTCTTAACCCTTAGGCGCCATCCACTTAGATGTTTAAATAAGTTGGCACATGTCTTGCATGTGACAACTTATGAGAACATCCAATAAGGAGGTTAAGTGAAGATCCATTAAGTTATTAGTGGATCCCCACTCACTTAACCCTCTTGGATCCACTTGGGCGACTATCCACTTAGGAGGCGACTTGGATCCATCATGAAGCTTGGCGGGTAGGATCTCTTGGCGACTTGGAGATCCGAACCATTTATTCAAAAGTGGCGTGAAGGGCTTTGGCGGCAACAATCCTTCATGCAACCCTAACGGCTCCAAGCTCTTGGCGAAACCTTGTAGAGGCGACAAGGTGTTCTTGGCGTTGATCTTCCTTGTGGCGAGGAAGACAACTTGAAGAGGAAGACGTTTGGCTAAGCTAGTCCTTGAGGTGAGGGCTATTGCATCCGGCGCTTCTTCCTTTCATCCTCTTCATCACCGGCGGTATTGGTGGTGGCGCAACCTTGCTGTACATCAAGGTTCTTGGCGTGTTCTTGAGGAGATCTTGTGCTAGAGGCGAGCACAAGAGGAGGACGACAACACAACCCTAGAGTCTTCCACTCTAGGGTCCGAACCCTAATCACTTGTGGTTAGGGGGAGTTCTTGGTGGCGGCTTCTTTGAGGGAGAGGGGCTGTTCACGCATCCATATTGTTCATAGCGTTTAGAGGGTATAAACCTTAACCCTAAACATTGTATTGTCGCTATTGATCATTATATATATTTGTGTACCTATTCCCGGGATTAGGGAATAGGGTCCTTTTGTATATCAAGCTTTGGGATCAAAGACTTGGTAGAGGATTGGATTCCGTTGGTTTATCGGATTTAGGCTTGTAGTAGGTGCAAGCATTGTGCTTGTCTTGCTCAAGTCTCGTTGTGTAGATCATATTATTGCTTAGGGTTAAGCAGGCCGGTAGTTACCTGATTGTTAGGTTTTGAGCAGAGGTCTATTGCTCTTTGATCCTTGAGTGATCACCTTGCTGTGTGCGATATCTGCCTGTGAAAGCTTGTGAGTTTCAGGGCGCACAAGGTGTGCAAAGTGGTTAGTGGCAGAGGAAGAGCCTAACCCGCCACCTTGCTTCAGTTAGCACACATCATAGGTTCGGCCAGACAGCTTTAGTCAGCTCAGAGGTTCGGTTGGCTAGGCAGAGATAGTGGGAGAGTGCTTGAGTGATCTGTATTGCTGGGAGAGACGATCTTTTGTAGTGAGGACGCGCTTGTATTTCATTATTATACGTTTCCGCATAGATGCATTGTTAGGAGAGAGTAGCTGACAGTTTACACAGTGGTTGTGTAAATTGTGCACTCACGTCCTAGTTTTAGGCGCGAAAAATTGGGGCGTGACAACTGGTATCAGAGGCCACTTCCAGCACAGATCAGCGGAGAGTTACTGGTGTTTTACAGAGTTGGGACGAGTGTGTTTGGGGATATCGACGTCAGTTAGATTACTGTTTGGGGGTTGCGTACGTCGGAGCTTTGTGCCCGGGGCGTAATTCCTCAGTAATTCTACTAGACGGTCAGTTCCGACCACTCTGAGACTTAGCCAGTATTTTCCTCAGTTTCACCTACACAGCGGTTCCAGACATAGCGCCATCTACGAGGAGTATGGCGGCGCAGGCACAGCTCGAGGAGAGGATCTCGAGGCTGGAGGCAGCTTTGACCCGGATTCAGCTAGCCATTGGGGTTGATGGTGACGCTGATCAGGGACCCTTGAGTGAGAGGGTCAGTGCCATGAGGGATATGATCCATCATGTACAGATGGAGTCCGAGGGTCATGTGGCAGAGTTGACACATTCTGTAGAGGAGCGGATGGCTGATTTATCTCATACTGTTGAGGGCCAGATTGGGGAGATCGGCCAGAGTGTGGAGACCATTGCAGCCGATGTCAACATTATGAAGATTGCCATGACTCAGTTGGGGAATCAGACTAGAGCCCCAGCGCCAGTAGCAGTGGCACCTGCTAGGCGCCATGTTCCAGAGCCTACACCATTTGAGGGAGCTCGGGTGGCTAAAGAGGTTGAGAACTTCCTCTTTGATATGGAACATTACTTCAGGGCGGCGGCCATAGGAGAGGCCGACAAGATAGAGGTGTGTGCAGCCTTTCTTAAAGGCGATGCAAAGCTCTGGTGGCGGACACATGTTGCCCCGAGGACTGAGGGGGATGCACCAGAGATCCCAGACTGGGATGCCCTGAAGGCAGAGATGAGAGCTCATTTCAGACCAGCGAACACATTGCATAGTGCTCGCGTGGCATTCAGATACCTAAAGCAGACTGGGAGCATAAGGGAATATGTGAAACAGTTTGGTACTCTACTGCTAGAGATACCCAATATGGAGGAAGAAGAGAAGTTTCACTCCTTTACCAGTGGACTGCAAGAATGGGCTTACAGAGAACTCCAGAGGAAGGGAGTTACTACCTACAGGGAGGCTGTAGCAGCTGCAGATGCCTTAGTGGATATGGGAGGGGGTTCCAGATCTACTGCAGCTAGGACCACTTCTTCACCACCTAGACGGCCTACAGGGCAGACTCAGGTTAAGAAGTGGGTTCCTAATTGGAAGAAGAATAAGGGCGTGGCACACTATCAGCCACAGGCTCAGAAGAAGAAGCCACTGACAGTTCAGCAGAGACCCCAGCCGCAGCAGGGGAAGGCTTCTACCAACGTGACTAGCAGAGGGAAGCAGGGGTGCTTCATCTGCAACGGACCTCATCTTATGAGAGATTGTCCTAGGAAGCAGGGAGTTGCTTCATTGGCACTGGGTAGTACACAGGAGGGCCAGGACGACCTTGGATGTGCAGGGATCTCAGTTAATCCCATGGTGATTGCTAATGTTAGTGTGAGGTCTAGTCCCCTGATGTATATTGATCTTGTTCTGAACGATGTCCAGATTACTGCTATGGTTGACACGGGCGCCACTCATCTGTTTGTGTCAGATAGAGTGAAGGATAAATTGAGGTTGAAAACTATGCCGTGTACCAACAGTGTGAAAACAGTGAATGCAGATCCAAGAAGAGCATCAGGAGTGTCTTATGATGTGCCGGTGAGACTTGGACCATGGTCAGGGCGAGTACATGCCATGGTGACTGCTCTTGATGACTTTGATGTCATAGTGGGTATGGACTTGCTTAGGCGAGCCAAAGCAGTCCCAATGCCTCACTTAAACGGATTGCAGATAGTGGATGAGCGATCACCTTGTTTTCTCCCTTGCCACACTGCGGCAAAGGTTGAGAGCAAGAACAAGGGCAAGGAGATTGTGGCAGCATCTATTGTAGCCAAAGGTCTTCGGCGTGGCGAATTCACTTACTTGGCGCATGTCAGGGTAGTGGAGGACATTCCTCAGACAGTCACAGCACTTGAGCAGCCGAGAGGACAGAGGGGAAGTCTGATCACCTTTCCTAGTTCTAGTAGGAGTCAGGAGGTTGAGACCAGTATGGGGGCGGCGAAGATGACTTTGGATGATCGTATCCAGCTATTACCTGCACCTATAGGGGAGTTACTTCAGGAGTACAGTGATGTAGTGCCGCCAGAGATGCCAAAGGTGTTACCACCTAGGCGCGATTTTGACCATGCGATAGAGTTGATTCCAGGGGCTGTTCCACCAGCCCAAGCACCTTATAGGATGCCTCCTGCTGAGTTAGAGGAACTCAGGAAACAACTGGATGAACTGTTAGAGTCTGGGTACATCCAGCTTTCTAAAGCACCATATGGAGCACCAGTACTATTTCAGAGAAAGAAGGATGGATCAATGCGCATGTGTGTAGATTATAGGGCTCTTAACAAGGTGACTGTTAAGAATTCCTATCCGATTCCATTGATCCAGGACTTGATTGACAGACTGGTACATGCTAAAGTGTTCAGTAAGCTAGACTTGAGGTCTGGTTACTGGCAGGTGAGGATAGCAGAGGGGGATGAGCCCAAGACCACCTGTGTTACCAGATATGGATCTTATGAGTTTCTGGTCATGCCATTTGGGCTGACCAACGCTCCAGCTACTTTTTGTAATCTCATGAACAACATTCTTCATCCATTCCTGGATAAGTTTGTTGTAGTTTACTTGGATGATATCGTTATATATTCTGGTAGTCTGGAGGAGCACACTGAGCACCTGAGGCAGGTGTTGGCGGTATTAAGGGAAAGTCAATTATATCTAAAGTTGGAGAAGTGTGACTTTGCCCAGAAGGAGGTTGAGTTTCTTGGACATATCGTTGGAGGAGGACAAGTGAGAATGGATGAGAAGAAGGTGGCGGCAATAGTGGATTGGCCGGCCCCTTGCTCAGTTAGCACCCTGAGATCTTTTCTAGGGTTGGCTAATTTTTACAGGCGGTTTATAAAGGACTATTCTAAGGTTGTAGCTCCTTTAACCGACCTATTGAGGAAGGATGTTTCCTGGTGTTGGGAGGAGAGACACCAGAGGGCATTCTCAGATCTGAAGGAGAGGGTCACTTCAGAGCCGATTTTGAGACTTCCTGATTTTGCTTTACCCTTTGAGGTTCACACAGATGCATGAGATAGGGCTTTGGGTGGAGTCCTAGTCCAGGAGGGTAGACCGATTGCATATGAGAGTAGGAAGCTCAAAAGTGCTGAATTGAACTATTCTGCTCATGAGAAGGAGATGCTAGCTGTAGTGCACTGTTTGAGAATTTGGAGAGTGTACTTGCTGGGGAGCAAGTTTACTGTCAAGACTGATAATGTAGCCAACACATTTTTCCAAACCCAAAAGAAGTTATCTGCAAGACAAGCTAGATGGCAGGAGCAACTAGCTGAGTTTGATTTTGGGTGGGAACACAAGCCAGGGCGCATTCATCAGGTGCCTGATGCACTCAGTCGGATTGCAGTGGTGACTTTTTGTGGTGCATTATCCTTTGCTCAGAGTAAGATAGTTGGACTCATCAGAGATCAGGCACTGACAGATCAAACCTATGAGAAGCTGTTATCTCAGATTAGGATGGGGGTCATCCGGAGATACTATATTAATGATGAAGGTTTGATCATGGCCAAGGGAGACCGACCTTATGTTCCATCCTCAGGAGACATTAGGTACGGCTTGATGAGTGAGTATCATGACACCGTGTGGGCGGGTCATCCAGGAGGCAAGAGAATGTATGCCTTGATCAGCAGAGCATGGTATTGGCCGGGGATGAAAGAGGAGATTGAGCATTACGCTAAGACATGTCATGTATGTCAACAAGATAAGATAGAGAGGAGGAAAGAAGCTGGGCTTCTGCAACCCTTACCTATTCCAGATAGACCTTTCTTATCTATCTCCATGGACTTCATCACCCATTTCCCTAAAGTAGAAGGGATGGCTTCTGTCTTTGTGGTAGTGGACAGAAGAAGTAAATATGCTGTATTTGCTGCTGCACCGGAGGTTTGCACGGCAGAGGTTACTGCTAACCTTTTCTTGACACACGTGGTAAAACATTTTGGGTTACCCAAGGAGATTATCAGTGATAGGGATCCTAGATTCACAGGAAAGTTTTGGACTTCCCTATTCAAGAGAATGGGTACCGATTTGAAGATGTCAACAGCATACCATCCCCAGACAGATGGTCAGACTGAGAGGATTAATGCATTACTGGAGGAGTACCTTAGACATTTTGTTTCTTCTACCCAGAAGAATTGGTTGAGATTGTTGGATACTGCTCAGTTTGCATATAACATACAGACTTCATCTGCAACTGAGAAGAGCCCATTTGAGCATGTGTTAGGGTGGCAGCCTATGACACCCATGGATACACTGAATAGGGGCGCAGGGGGAGAGTGCCAGGCGGCTGTAGATTTTATTGAGGATAGGTCCGAGCTGTGGGATGAAGCTCGTGACAGCCTGGAAGAGGCCAGAAACAGAATGAAGCTCTATGCTGATCGGGATAGACGACATGTGGAGTTTACAGTTGGAGAGTTGGTCCTTCTGAAACTTACACCACAGATGTGGAGAAAAACTGATGCTAAGACATACCATAGAGGCCTAGTGAGGAGGTATGAGGGTCCTTTCAGGATCATTAAAAGAGTAGGCCCAGTTGCATACAGATTGGACTTACCACGATGGCTTCAGTTTTATCCTACCTTTCATGTCAGTCTTTTGAAGAAATATCATACTGATGACAGGCATCCAGACCGGGGACAGGTGAGGCGACAACCTGCGAGGGGCAGAGTTGAGTTTGCCAAGAAGCCAATAAAATTTTTAGACCATAGAGTCTATGGCTCAGGACCACCTGGAGGTCGTAAGATGGAGTTCCTAGTTCAGTGGGAGAATGAACTAGAGGAGGATGCTACCTGGGAGAAGGTAGAAGACATTACACAGTTTGAGGAGTTAGCCAGGGCATATGATCAGCTGATGGCATCGAGGGCGAGTGCCAATTCAGTTGGGGGAGTATTGTGAGACCCTAGGTATGCTGGGGTTATACCCCAGCCCATCCTATGGATCCAGCGGGGTTCTGGGGAGGAATGGAGGAGTCTAGAGGGGAGCTAGGCTGGTGTTGCAGGGAGCCTACTAGAGGAGTTAGGTTTCTAACACTTGTGTTAAGTATGTTTTTGTAGGTACATCGACATACACTATCCTTGGGCATGGCCTGGGGGTGCTTTGGAGCTCTTTGGAGGACATTGAAGTTCTTTGGCAGACTAGGGTTAGCTTAACCATGGTTACCTTAACCAGGGTTAGCCTAACCAGGGTCTGGGCGCATAAGGGGACTCAACCTGGGTTCAATTTGGGGACCTAGGGGCTGACCTAGAGTCTTAACCCTTAGGCGCCATCCACTTAGATGTTTAAATAAGTTGGCACATGTCTTGCATGTGACAACTTATGAGAACATCCAATAAGGAGGTTAAGTGAAGATCCATTAAGTTATTAGTGGATCCCCACTCACTTAACCCTCTTGGATCCACTTGGGCGACTATCCACTTAGGAGGCGACTTGGATCCATCATGAAGCTTGGCGGGTAGGATCTCTTGGCGACTTGGAGATCCGAACCATTTATTCAAAAGTGGCGTGAAGGGCTTTGGCGGCAACAATCCTTCATGCAACCCTAACGGCTCCAAGCTCTTGGCGAAACCTTGTAGAGGCGACAAGGTGTTCTTGGCGTTGATCTTCCTTGTGGCGAGGAAGACAACTTGAAGAGGAAGACGTTTGGCTAAGCTAGTCCTTGAGGTGAGGGCTATTGCATCCGGCGCTTCTTCCTTTCATCCTCTTCATCACCGGCGGTATTGGTGGTGGCGCAACCTTGCTGTACATCAAGGTTCTTGGCGTGTTCTTGAGGAGATCTTGTGCTAGAGGCGAGCACAAGAGGAGGACGACAACACAACCCTAGAGTCTTCCACTCTAGGGTCCGAACCCTAATCACTTGTGGTTAGGGGGAGTTCTTGGTGGCGGCTTCTTTGAGGGAGAGGGGCTGTTCACGCATCCATATTGTTCATAGCGTTTAGAGGGTATAAACCTTAACCCTAAACATTGTATTGTCGCTATTGATCATTATATATATTTGTGTACCTATTCCCGGGATTAGGGAATAGGGTCCTTTTGTATATCAAGCTTTGGGATCAAAGACTTGGTAGAGGATTGGATTCCGTTGGTTTATCGGATTTAGGCTTGTAGTAGGCGCAAGCATTGTGCTTGTCTTGCTCAAGTCTCGTTGTGTAGATCATATTATTGCTTAGGGTTAAGCAGGCCGGTAGTTACCTGATTGTTAGGTTTTGAGCAGAGGTCTATTGCTCTTTGATCCTTGAGTGATCACCTTGCTGTGTGCGATATCTGCCTGTGAAAGCTTGTGAGTTTCAGGGCGCACAAGGTGTGCAAAGTGGTTAGTGGCAGAGGAAGAGCCTAACCCGCCACCTTGCTTCAGTTAGCACACATCATAGGTTCGGCCAGACAGCTTCAGTCAGCTCAGAGGTTCGGTTGGCTAGGCAGAGATAGTGGGAGAGTGCTTGAGTGATCTGTATTGCTGGGAGAGACGATCTTTTGTAGTGAGGACGCGCTTGTATTTCATTATTATACGTTTCCGCATAGACGCATTGTTAGGAGAGAGTAGCTGACAGTTTACACAGTGGTTGTGTAAATTGTGCACTCACGTCCTAGTTTTAGGCGCGAAAAATTGGGGCGTGACACCCAGTATGCAACGTGCCACCTAGTAGAGTTCCCCCATGTCCCCCTATTACCTCCAGTATGCAAACTGCCACCGATGTGCAAAAGCCTTCCCAAGCCGTAACAAGGCTAATTTTACACATTTGGCACTTTGCATACTGGGGGTAGTACGGGGGACATGCCCCCATGCCATGGGGGCATGTCCCCCGTAATACCCCCAGTGTCACGCCCCAAATTCTGTGCTAAATTTTTGTGTAAATTCCCGAGCGTGATGGCACAATCTACACAACCTCTGTGTAGATTGTCAGCCTACCCTCAATCTGCGGAAGCTATCAAGATCGTTTTCTAGCAAGATCTGCACCTCTCTGCGCTCTCTGGGCTGGCTCTGATGGAACTGAGCTCCAAAGCTGTGATGATGGAACTGAGTCCTAGCCTTCTCCTAGCCCTAGACCTAGGTCAATAAGGGGCGGGTGGCAAGCACATGTTGCTTCTCAACCCCATATGCACCCTTACCAACAATCTTAAACCTAAGCGCCCTGCAAATGACAGTCACACAATCGCTGGCAGTTTACAATATACGGGCACTAGACATATGCCCAAACCCTAAAACAGGTATCCACAACTACACAGCGATAATCACACCGATCGAGAAAACAGATATCCTATCAACTACTCAACAGAGTATAATGTTCATACAAGCTCTACACAAGTTCTTACACAATACTAGTGCAATGTAAATAAGATAAGTGAGGAATGTATACCACTCCTACGCAATGCAAGTGTGGAAGTAGATCAGCCCCCTCCAATGAAGCCAAGCTCCTCCAAAGCGCTCTCCACCAAGTGATGAAGAGCTCCAACCCTAGGGTCGCCTCCCTAGGTAGTTGTAGATGCTCCTTCTTCCTTGGACTTGCCTCCAAGTCCAAGAACACGCCAAACACCAAATGAGCAGCACCTCAGCCGCCCCCAATGGATGAAGGTCAGGTGGTGATCGGTCTCCTCAAGCTCCCCTAAGTGGCCGCCAACCTCCCAATCTCCTCCAAACTGAAATCAGCCCCCTTTTGCTTCAAAGGGGTAATCCAACAAACACCAAGGCTGCACTCCTCCAATGCAACCCTCGGCTACAGCTAGGTGAAGCTTGAACTCCTCTCAAGCAGCCCCCAAATCAAGCTCTCGGTTCTCCTCTCCTCCAAGAAGAACCCCTCCAATACTGATGTGGGGAGGCGACATGACCCACGGAAATACAAATGGAGTTTAAGGTTACCCTAGCTAGGGCACCTAAATTTCCATCTCTTGCATTGCATGCATTTTTAAGTTAGATTTTCTAGCATAACTTGCATCATATGGTAGGTTAGATCCACCCTCAAATTACACCATGTAGTTACATTTCTAGGTTCCGCCACTTATGTATGGTAGGTTAGTGCATGCAATTAATGTAATAGATTAGGTCAACTCTATTTTGGGAACACAAGTCAAATCAGGTCAACACAACTCAAAGTGGTGCCTAGAACCGATCAGCCCATTTGGTGGAGTATTCTCAACAAAGCTACTCCACTCATCCTCGGTAGCAGCCAAGTGGAGTTTGCCTTCACTCCCCCAACCGCCATTTCCCTTTTGAAGTGAGAAGACAGATGCAGTTCTCACCTACCCTATCAGCAGTCAATTGAGGAATGAGGTCAGCCATCAACGCCAGCGACAACCCTCCAAGACACCCCACCAAATTCTGCCTTCCCAATTCCAGCAACTTCCAGCTTCGGTCTCCGTGGAGTTCCATCAGCTTTACGGGAGCTGGAGAGAGCCGTTGGCAACATCTTATAACTTGTAATCCCCTGAGAACAAATGGGGTAGAGTTGAATATTTTGAAAAACAATCATGAAGTGTGTCTTCTCGCGGAAGTGTGTCTTCTCGCCTCAACTCTCCTCCTCTACCCGTCCATGAATCTGGGAATGAATTAAATCCTCATGCTTTTCTCGTCGCTGCCATTTCGTCAACTTCGTGCCGCCAATCCAGGAGGCGGATCGAGCTGAAACTTCAGCCACGTCTCCTCCTCTTCCGGTCGAACACACAGCCGGGACGATTTCCCCATCCGACGGCTGGATCGCCGGGATCGACAGATTTCTAGTGACGCCCAGCTTTGCGCCCCTGTTTCCGCCTCCTCCCCACTATTCGACGTCGATCTCCTCCGACCATCCACAGCTTGCTCCCAAACTCTGGCCACAAGTCCGCCCTGACCCGAGGAGCCTCCAGGTGTAGCAGGTCAGAGTTTCGAGCCGTGTCCGATGATCGCCGGCAACCCCTGCTCTGTCCCGCGTTATCCCCCTGTTTCAGTCAGAAACAGGGCAGCGCTGAAGCCACCTGTTCCCCGATGCGGAGCCATGGCCACCGTCCGCTGAACTCCAACAAATAGCGTCACCATCCTGCCTCCTCGCAACCTACTATCACCGCCAGTCGACGGCGCCACCAGAGGAGGCTCCCGCCTCAAACCAGTTCGCCCCTGTTCCTGATGTTGCTCGCCACCAACGCCCGTCTCCTCCCTGCAGCCTCGAGTTCTACTGGCCACCTTTCCCTCTCCTCTACGGCCACCAATGACGCCGTAGCTGTTGTTCTGGCAATCCTTGCCAGCTGACGGAAGCCAAACAACCTCACGCGATAAGCTTCCTAGCTCAGCAACGTGATCAGCCTCTTGTTCTCCGAGAGTCAGCTAAGTCTCAAATCTTGTATTTCTTTCTTATTCCTTCAAGAGCATCTTACTACACCCTTGCTTGATTATTGTAGGACTATGACGCCTGAAATGGGGGTTCATCTGGGTGCAAGTTGTCCCTCTCTCTAAATAGTGTAGTCTATTCTTTGTTAGGCAAGAGAACTAGGAGGCCTAACCTCCCTCTTGAAGTTTTGCTTGTAAAGACATTTAACCTTTTATCACTCACTCACCTACACATGTGTGGGATGCTGTAATGTCATGGATGTAAGCTCCTAGGGCCCTACTTCGTGTTGTTCCACCATTGGACCGGTGAAGAACGGGAAGGTTGGCCCTTCCATTCTCAAGGGCCGCAAGGTGAGCAGTCGTTACAATTTCGTCATTTATCGCATTCCTAGAATTGCATGTATAGATTTACCGCTTTCCTAGAACAGCCTGTTTAATTTCGATTTTCTTATTATAAAATTACAAAAAAACTATGGTGCAAAAGCGTTAGTTTAAATGGGTTTTCATAGTTATATCCTAAATAGCAAATGTTTTCAAAATATGATGTTTGAATGCTTGCATGATTCCCACCCCCATCATCTTGGTATCAGAGCATAGGCTCTTAGAGTAGGATTTTATAAGACCAAAAATTTATTTTCCTACTACTAAGGCGATTTTGGACCTAGGTGTTTGCAAGAATTTGACTAGCTATATTTTATCACCTTAGGGTCTATTTTCAAAACTCTACTCATTTCGAAAATGGCTACTAGATTCAATCCCCGAGGAGGCAATAGACAACCCATGAAGAGATGGGATGACATGATAAAAGAGATATATGATCCTACATCTCTCAATGAAAAATGGCTTACCCAAGAGAACATGACTATAGCTGAATATATACTAAAGTTCAAAACCCTCTACCATAGTACTAGAGAAGCTCCTAGGGTTATGCTTAACCGGTTTAGAGATGGTCTTAGCTCTGAGATTAAGAGAGGTCTCACATACTACCCCATATACACAATAGAAGATGCTTTTCGAATAGCTAGTGAGGTAGAGCAAAATCTTAAGAGATTCTATAAAAGGAAAATTGACCATCCAAGACCCAAAGCCCCTAAGGTAGTCAATCAAACCATGGAGTTCAATCAAGCCTTAGAACCAAAGCTACCTTCCCAAAGCCAATCTCAAATCAAGTCTAAGGAACCCATTGAAGACTTACCTCCATGTCAAATCATGTTGTCCCTAAAACCTAAACAAAAACTCAACCAACTTAGGGAAAACTCTCTTGACATCCACATAGGTCATACTAAGTCCACACCTTTAAGATCAATCTCACCTAGACCTACGGAAGAGCTTGAACCCAATCATATTAGGCTAGACTTAGTGGAAGCTATCCTACCCTTAGTGACCTATGAGACTAGTTGGCCTCACCCTTTAGGGCTCCCATGTTTAGATCAAGTGCTTGAACCATGTGAACCTACCCTTCATGACATAGGGCAAACTTTAGAGAACTCTTCAATAGGTTGTGAACACTTAGGTTCCAAGCCACTTGACCTTAGTGAAAGTTTAGATGAGCCTCTAGACACTTTAGAAATCCAACACCTTCAATTAGAGGACCATCACACTTTAGGCTTGACTCAACCTAAGTTTGAACCTTTCTCTATGGATGATCTGCCTAAGTATCTTACACAACCATATTTAGAGATTAAGGTGGACATACCATCTTGTCTAGGCCCTTCTTTGACCACTTCTGAGCCATCTAGTACTAAACTTTACAACTTAGGCCTAAACCCACCCCTAGAGCCAAAACTTTTAGAAATAGAGGATCCTTCACCTTTAGATCTCAACCAACATGAGTTAAGATCCCTTACTTTGCCTAAGATGGAACCCATGCTAGATCCTTTTGTCATTGACCAAGATCCTAAGTCCCAAACGTTAGGAGAACCTCAACTTCAAGGCTTGGAAGACTTGACCTTTGATCCAATGACCCATGAAGCATATCTCTTAGGTCTTGCCACCCACACTCCTAAGCCACATTTAGGACCAATTGAACATGGGCTTATAACCCAAGACTCTAGGGATGGCCCTACTCAAGTTGACCCCATAGGGATTGACCTATATCAACCTTCTCCTTATGACATGATAGAGCTCCCCCAGTTTAGCTTTGAGGATCTTACTCCAGTTATGGGAGAGCCATTTCTTTTTTCCTTAGAAAGTCCAATCCTAGAGGCGCCCCTCACCCTTCTTGAGTTAGACATTAGCTCACCTGATTATGAAGTAGGATTTACTTTAGATCCTCTTGAGTTTCCCATGCTAGGATATGATTTAGAACCTAACTTGTCTGAGTTGGCAACATCACCCACCTCTCCTTTAGACCTTGAGTCTGGCCTTTGTACTCCAGGGTTAAAGAAAATTCAATTGAATAATGATTTGCTTTCCCTACCAGAACTTGAACACTTTGATTTTGTTATACCTGAATCTTTTAGTAGGCCTGTATACCACAAACATACTAATGAATATGGCCGAGAAAGGACATTCTGTGTAGGAGACCCTGAATTTAAGGAGCATGAAGATTGGGATGAAGAGATTGATTGCTGTGATGCTGTTGACACTGATTTTTGGACCCCCATCACTTTTGGTGTGGATGACTTCATATTGCATAAGCATCAGTCCACCCCATACTATGACCCCACTTGTGAGCATATGATTGAGTCCATCCTTGAGGACCAAACCCATTTCACCCGTTATGAGGTAGAGTTACTCTACTTAGTTGGATATGACCATGGTGAAGAGGGTTGGCTCCCTGAGGAAGAACTCACCCTTACTACCTCGAAGCTCCTCTTGGATAAGGACAATTCTTCGGAGAAGAATTTTTCTCACCCGGGGAGAGCTGATGTGGGGAGGCGACATGACCCACGGAAATACAAATGGAGTTTAAGGTTACCCTAGCTAGGGCACCTAAATTTCCATCTCTTGCATTGCATGCATTTTTAAGTTAGATTTTCTAGCATAACTTGCATCATATGGTAGGTTAGATCCACCCTCAAATTACACCATGTAGTTACATTTCTAGGTTCCGCCACTTATGTATGGTAGGTTAGTGCATGCAATTAATGTAATAGATTAGGTCAACTCTATTTTGGGAACACAAGTCAAATCAGGTCAACACAACTCAAAGTGGTGCCTAGAACCGATCAGCCCATTTGGTGGAGTATTCTCAACAAAGCTACTCCACTCATCCTCGGTAGCAGCCAAGTGGAGTTTGCCTTCACTCCCCCAACCGCCATTTCCCTTTTGAAGTGAGAAGACAGATGCAGTTCTCACCTACCCTATCAGCAGTCAATTGAGGAATGAGGTCAGCCATCAACGCCAGCGACAACCCTCCAAGACACCCCACCAAATTCTGCCTTCCCAATTCCAGCAACTTCCAGCTTCGGTCTCCGTGGAGTTCCATCAGCTTTACGGGAGCTGGAGAGAGCCGTTGGCAACATCTTATAACTTGTAATCCCCTGAGAACAAATGGGGTAGAGTTGAATATTTTGAAAAACAATCATGAAGTGTGTCTTCTCGCGGAAGTGTGTCTTCTCGCCTCAACTCTCCTCCTCTACCCGTCCATGAATCTGGGAATGAATTAAATCCTCATGCTTTTCTCGTCGCTGCCATTTCGTCAACTTCGTGCCGCCAATCCAGGAGGCGGATCGAGCTGAAACTTCAGCCACGTCTCCTCCTCTTCCGGTCGAACACACAGCCGGGACGATTTCCCCATCCGACGGCTGGATCGCCGGGATCGACAGATTTCTAGTGACGCCCAGCTTTGCGCCCCTGTTTCCGCCTCCTCCCCACTATTCGACGTCGATCTCCTCCGACCATCCACAGCTTGCTCCCAAACTCTGGCCACAAGTCCGCCCTGACCCGAGGAGCCTCCAGGTGTAGCAGGTCAGAGTTTCGAGCCGTGTCCGATGATCGCCGGCAACCCCTGCTCTGTCCCGCGTTATCCCCCTGTTTCAGTCAGAAACAGGGCAGCGCTGAAGCCACCTGTTCCCCGATGCGGAGCCATGGCCACCGTCCGCTGAACTCCAACAAATAGCGTCACCATCCTGCCTCCTCGCAACCTACTATCACCGCCAGTCGACGGCGCCACCAGAGGAGGCTCCCGCCTCAAACCAGTTCGCCCCTGTTCCTGATGTTGCTCGCCACCAACGCCCGTCTCCTCCCTGCAGCCTCGAGTTCTACTGGCCACCTTTCCCTCTCCTCTACGGCCACCAATGACGCCGTAGCTGTTGTTCTGGCAATCCTTGCCAGCTGACGGAAGCCAAACAACCTCACGCGATAAGCTTCCTAGCTCAGCAACGTGATCAGCCTCTTGTTCTCCGAGAGTCAGCTAAGTCTCAAATCTTGTATTTCTTTCTTATTCCTTCAAGAGCATCTTACTACACCCTTGCTTGATTATTGTAGGACTATGACGCCTGAAATGGGGGTTCATCTGGGTGCAAGTTGTCCCTCTCTCTAAATAGTGTAGTCTATTCTTTGTTAGGCAAGAGAACTAGGAGGCCTAACCTCCCTCTTGAAGTTTTGCTTGTAAAGACATTTAACCTTTTATCACTCACTCACCTACACATGTGTGGGATGCTGTAATGTCATGGATGTAAGCTCCTAGGGCCCTACTTCGTGTTGTTCCACCATTGGACCGGTGAAGAACGGGAAGGTTGGCCCTTCCATTCTCAAGGGCCGCAAGGTGAGCAGTCGTTACAATTTCGTCATTTATCGCATTCCTAGAATTGCATGTATAGATTTACCGCTTTCCTAGAACAGCCTGTTTAATTTCGATTTTCTTATTATAAAATTACAAAAAAACTATGGTGCAAAAGCGTTAGTTTAAATGGGTTTTCATAGTTATATCCTAAATAGCAAATGTTTTCAAAATATGATGTTTGAATGCTTGCATGATTCCCACCCCCATCAAATACTCAATAGACTTTCGGCCAAGTGGATGAAGGGATGATACCTCCTCAATCAGCTCGCCCTCAAGGTCCAAAGAGATGGAAACTTTCGGCCAACCCAAGCTGCAGGTTGCCAAAAGAGAGCTCCTCAAGAATCCGCCACCAAGCTCCAAACTCCTCTCGGTCAAGGTGGAAATGGTGGCTGAAGTGTGAGCCCTCCTCAAGCACTCGCCACCAAGAAGGATGAAGGGAATGGGGAATGAGTGAGCTACCTCCAGCTCCTCTCCAATTCGACAAAGGTGGAAGATGAAGCTTCGGTCTTCTTCTCCAAAAGTCGGCCTCCAAATCGCCTTCAAGATCCCCAAATCGGATTCAAGAGTAATCAGCCCCAAAATCGAGATCCCCAATTTGCTTAAGTCAATTTCGCCCCTTTTCATTAAGAAGTGTTTAAGAGGAAGTCGCCTCCTCTTCCTTTTAGCTAATGACCCACGCTTGGGTTGGTTACTTCATGCAACTTAGGGCTTTGCTCTTCCATGGGTCTTGGGTTCAAACCCCACCCATGACATATTTTTTTTTTTGCTAAGGCTTGTACCCTCTATACAAGCTCAAATCTTGCTCCAATGTCCATGTAATCTCCTACAATGGACTTTGCGTTTTTGCATGAGTATTCTCCTCTCCTAAACTCCCCCAATCCCTACTCAAATCCCATTGAGTCCATGGGATGGGCTGGGGTATAACCCCAAGGTACCCAGGGCTTCACAATACTCCCCCAACTGAATTGGCGCTCGCCCTCGAGGCCAACAGCTGGTCGTATACCCTGGCTAACTCTTCAAACTGGGTGATGTCCTCCATCTTCTCCCAGGTAGCGTCCTCCTCTAGTTCATTCTCCCACTGAACTAGGAATTCCATTTTTCGACCTCCAGGTGGTCCCGAACCATAGACTCTATGGTCTAAGAATTTCACGGGCTTCTTAGCAAACTCAACTCTGCCCCTCGCAGGTTGTCTTCTCACCTGTCCTCGGTCTGGATGCCTATCATCAGCATGATACTTTTTCAATAGGCTGACATGAAAGGTCGGGTAAAACTGAAGCCACCGTGGTAAGTCCAATTTATAAGCAACTAGGCCTACTCTTTTTATGATCCTGAAAGGACCCTCATATCTCCTAATCAGGCCTCTATGATATCTCTTCGCCTCAGTCTTCCTCCACATCTGAGGTGTAAGCTTCAGAAGGACCAACTCTCCAACTGAAAACTCAACATGTCGCCTGTCCCTATCAGCATAGAGCTTCATTCGGTTCCTGGCCTCTGTCAGGCTGTCACGAGCTTCATCCCACAGCTCGGACCTATCCTCTACAAAGTCGACTGCCGCCTGACACTCTCCCCCTGCGCCCCTATTTAGTGTATCCATGGGTGTCAAAGGTTGCCACCCTAACACATGCTCAAATGGGCTCTTCTCTGTAGCAGACGATGTCTGAATGTTATATGCAAACTGGGCTGTGTCTAACAAATTCAACCAGTTCTTCTGAGTAGAAGAAACAAAATGCATCAAATATTCTTCCAGTAATGCATTAATTCTCTCTGTCTGACCATCAGTCTGGGGATGGTATGCTGTTGACATCTTCAAATCAGTACCCAATCTTTTGAATAGGGAAGTCCAGAATCTCCCTGTGAATCTAGGATCCCTATCACTTATAATTTCCTTGGGTAACCCAAAGTGCTTCACCACATTTGTCAAAAATAGGTTAGCAGTAACCTTTGCAGTGCAAACCTCTGGTGCAGCAGCAAATATAGCATACTTACTACATCTGTCTACTACCACAAAGACAGATGCCATCCCTTCTACTTTGGGGAAATGGGTGATGAAATCCATGGATATAGATGCGAAAGGTCTCTCAGGAATAGGTAATGGCTGTAAAAGCCCTGCCTCTTTCCTCCTTTCTACCTTGTCCTGCTGACACACATGACAAGTCTTAGTATAATGCTCGATATCCTCCTTCATCCCCGGCCAATACCACGCTCTGCTGATCAAGGCATACATTCTTTTGCCTCCAGGATGACCCGCCCACACGGTGTCATGATATTCTCTCATCAAGCCGAACCTAATATTCCCTAAGGAAGGGACATATGGTCGGTCACCCTTGGCCATGATCAGACCCTCATCACTGATATAGTATCTCCGGATGACCCCCATCCTAATCTGAGATAATAACTTCTCATAGGTCTGATCTGCCAGTGCTGAATCCCTGATAAGTCCTATGATCTTACTCTGGGCATAAGACAAAGCACAACAAGACGTCACTACTGCGATCCGACTGAGTGCATCAGGCACCTGATGAATGCGCCCAGGTTTATGTTCCCACCCAAAATCAAACTCGGCTAGCTGCTCCTGCCACCTAGCCTGTCTCGCTGATAACTTCTTTTGGGTCTGGAAGAAAGTGTTGGCTACATTATCAGTTTTAACAGTGAACTTGCTCCCTAGCAAGTACACTCTCCATGTTCTTAAGCAATGCACAACAGCAAGCATTTCCTTCTCGTGTGCAGAATAATTCATTTCAGCACTCTTCAGCTTCCTGCTCTCATAAGCAATCGGTCTACCCTCCTGGACTAGGACTCCACCCAAAGCCCTATCCGACGCATCAGTGTGAACCTCGAAGGGTAAAGCAAAATCAGGAAGTCTCAGTATGGGTTCTAAAGTAACCCTCTCTTTCAAATCACTGAATGCCCTCTGGTGTCTCTCCGCCCAACACCAGGAAACATCTTTCCTCAGCAGGTCGGTCAAAGGAGCTACAACCTTAGAGTAGTCCTTTATGAACCGCCTATAAAAATTAGCCAACCCTAGGAAAGACCTCAGGGTGCTAACAGATGTAGGGGCCGGCCAATCCACAATGGCCGCCACCTTCCTTTCGTCCATACGCACTTGGCCCCCTCCAACAATGTGCCCAAGAAATTCCACTTCATCTTTGGCAAAATCGCATTTTTCCAGTTTCAAATATAACTGGTTCTCTCTTAAGACTGCTAACACCTGCCTCAGGTGCTCTGTGTGTTCCTCCAAGCTATTGGAATAGATCACAATATCATCCAAGTACACCACTACAAACTTATCCAGAAAAGTATGTAGGATGTTGTTCATAAGATTGCAAAATGTAGCTGGAGCGTTGGTCAGCCCAAATGGCATGACCAGGAACTCATAGGACCCATAACGTGTAACACATGTGGTCTTGGGCTCATCCCCTTCTGCAATTCTGACCTGCCAGTACCCAGATCTCAAATCTAGCTTACTGAACACTTTAGCATGCACCAGTCTGTCAATCAGGTCCTGGATCAATGGGATAGGATAGGAATTCTTAACAGTCACCTTGTTAAGAGCCCTATAATCTACACACATGCGCATTGATCCATCCTTCTTCCTCTGAAATAATACAGGTGCTCCATAGGGTGCTTTAGAAGGCTGGATGTACCCAGACTCTAACAAATCATCCAATTGCTTTCTGAGTTCCTCTAACTCAGCAGGAGGCATCCTATAAGGTGCCTGGGCTGGTGGAACAGCCCCTGGAATCAACTCTATGGCATGGTCTATGTCGCGCCTCGGTGGTAACACCTTCGGCATCTCTGGCGGTACTACATCCTGATACTCCTGTAACAAACCCCCTATAGGTGCAGGTAACTGTCTGATATGATCATCCAAAGTCATCTCCGCCGCCCCCATACTGGTCTCCACCTCTCGGCTCCTACTAGAACTAGGAAAGCTGGCCAGACCTCCCTGGTGTCCTCTCGGCTGCTCAAGTGATGAAACTGTCTGAGGAAGATCCTCCACTACCCTGACATGTGCTAGGTAAGTGGTCTCTCCACGTCGAAGACCTTTGGCTACAACAGATGCTGCCACTACATCCTTGTCCTTTTTATTACTTTCAACCTTTGCCGCATTGTGGCAAGGAAGAAAACAAGGTGATCTCTCATCAGTAATCTGCAATCCGTTCAAGTGAGGCATTGGGACTGCCTTCGCGCGCCGAAGCAAGTCCATACCCACTATCACATCAAAATCATCTAGGGCTGTCACCATAGCATGTACACGCCCTGACCAAGAACCAAGCCTAACTGGCACGTCATATGATACTCCGGATGCTTTCCTTGGGTCTGCATTCACAGTCTTGACATTATTGGTACACGGCATAGTCTTTAACTTCAGTCTATCCTTCACCCTATCTGACACAAACAGATGGGTGGCACCCGTGTCTACCATAGCTGCGATTTGTACATCGTTGAGAGTGATGTCCACATACATCAAAGGACTAGACCTAACACTGACATTGGCAATCACCATTGGGTTAACAGATACCCCAGTGCATCCATGGTCATCCTGGCCCTTCTGTGCATTTTCTACAGCTAAGGAAGCAATCCCCTGCTTCCTAGGACAGTCTCTCATCATGTGAGGACCGTTGCAGATATAGCATCCTGGTCTAGTTTTGCTAGTACTAGCGCCAGATGTAGAAGCTTTCCCCTGCTGTGGTTGGGGTCTATGTTGCACTGGCTATGGCTTTGGCTGTGGCTTTCTCTGTTGAGCCTGTGGTTGATGTGCCACACCCTTTCCTTTTTTCCAGTTGGGCACCCACTTCTTTGTCTGAGCCTGCCCTGTAGGCCTCCTAGGTGGTGAAGAAGTGGTCTTAGTAGCAGTAAACCTGGATCCACCCATGTCTACCAATGCATCTGCAGCTGCTACTGCCTCTCTATAAGTAGAAACTCCCTTCCTCTGGAGTTCTCTATATGCCCAATCCTGTAAGCCACCAATAAAATCATGAAATTTCTCTTCTTCATTCTTGTTTGGCACCTCTAGCAGTAGAGTCCCAAACTGCTTAACATATTCTCTAATGTTGCCAGTGTGCTTCAAGTACCTCAGTGCCATCCTCGCACTGTGTAAAGTATCTGCAGGTCTGAAATGTGCCCTCATTTCAGCCTTTAGAGCATCCCAGTCTGGGATCTCAGGAGCGTCCCCCTCAGTCCGTGGGGCTATATGTGTTCTCCACCACAACTTTGCGTCGCCTCTGAGATAGGCCGCGCAAACCTCTATCCGCTCCTCCGCTGTAATACCAGCTGCTCTAAAATAGTGTTCCATATCGAATAGGAAGTTCTCCACTTCCTTCGCTACCCGCGCCCCCGCAAAGGTAGTGGGCTCTGGAACATGGCGTCTGGTAGTCTGAACTGGTGCTGGCGCTGTGGGTGTAGGTGGGTGAGCCGTCACATGCGCCAGACCCAACTTCACCAAGTTCAGGTCTACTATGAGATTCTCCATCCCCTGAGACATCTCCGCCATCTGACTCTCGAAAGCCTGAGTCATCTCAGCAACATGAGCTTCAGTCTCCTGCTGGACATGATGAATAATTCCATGCAGTGCTGCTATACGCTC
The DNA here is from genome assembly GCA_027563935.2 of Costus lasius. Taxonomy (NCBI): domain Eukaryota; kingdom Viridiplantae; phylum Streptophyta; class Magnoliopsida; order Zingiberales; family Costaceae; genus Costus; species Costus lasius. The sequence goes on from CM050447.1 coordinate 126,978,903, forward strand.
ACCAAGAGGGTCTCCGCGTAACTCATCATCCTCTAATCCAATGGAGTGCTGTATCCGCTCTACAGCTGTCTCCAGCCTCGAGAACCTCTCCTCGAGCTGTGTCTGGGCTGCCATACTCCTCGTGAATGACGCTATCTCTGAATCTCGGTGTGAACTGTGAGAACTAAAGGAAAGACTGGGGAATATTCTCAGAATGGTCGGAACTGACCGATTAGCAAGTTACTGAGGAATTACGCCCCGGGCACTAGGCTCCGACGTACGTAACCCCCAAACAGCAACTAAACTAACGTCGATATCCCTGACTCACTCGTCCCAACTCAGAAAACCCAGCGGGCTAGGTCCCTCCGACCTCACGAATCCCGGTTTGGATCCCCGTTACCCCAAACAATTCACGTCTGCAGCGGGATTCGACCCCTGTCCATGACCCTCACGAGTCATGACCCTTTAACCATTTGAGCTGCAGCTCAATGGTTAAAGGGTCATGACTCGTGAGGGTCATGGACAGGGGTCGAATCCCGCTGCAGACGTGAATTGTTTGGGGTAACGGGGATCCAAACCGGGATTCGTGAGGTCGGAGGGACCTAGCCCGCTGGGCCTAGACCTGTTATGGGTGGGGTGGCCCTAACACAAAGTATGCTGAGTGCAGCCTAGTAGAGTTTCCCATGTCCCCCTACTACATCCAGTATGCAGAGTGCCACCGATGTGCAAAAGGCTTCCCAAGCCGTAGCAAAACTAATTTTACACATTTGGCACTCTGCATACTGGGGTTAGTACGGGGGACATGCCCCCATGGCATGAGAGCTTGTCCCCCTACTACCCTAGTATGCAGTGCCATGGGGGCATGTCCCCCCTAATACCCCCAGTATACAGAGTACCACCAATGTTCAGAAGGCTAGCCTAATTTTACACATTTTGCAGACTCTGTGCTGGGAGCTTTGGGGGGCATAGCCCCCCACCGCCCAGTATGTAGAGTACCACATGTGCAGAAGGCTTCCCAAACCCTGGCTAGTATAATTTACACATTTGGCATACTCTATGCTGGGGGCATGTCCCCATACCACCCTTAGTATGCAAAGTGTCTCCTATGTGCAAAAGGCTTACCATGGCATAACTAACCTCATTTTAAACATTTGGCATACTTTGTGCTATGGGGCACTTGGGA